>PVIC010031446.1:0-21325 GCA_004025085.1 Thryonomys swinderianus | reverse complement strand
GTGGAGACACGCCCACCAACAATCAACACCGCATACCACAATGCCGGACGTGGTGGCTCACGCCTGTAATCCCAGCACTCGGGAGGCAGAGACAAGAGGATTGCTGAGTTTGCAGTGGCTTGCCTGGGTACCATAGTGAGCTCAGGGCCAGCCTGAACTACAAAGCGAGACTCTGTCTCAAAAAGCAAAAAAAAAAAAAAAAAAAAGGTGGGTTCAACCCTACTTTGGCTTATTGAGAGCATCCTTTACATGTACTGGGCCCTGGATGTATAAAAGTAAGTATGATATGATTCTAATTTTCATGGAGCCTGCAGTCCAGTGAAGGAGACCTGCAAATAGAATTTAATATGTAGAAACAAGTATAGAATCCTTTTCATTAGTTCTGTGTCTTCTCATTTAGCCAAGAGTTTCTAATAGTGTAGAAATAATTTACAAGAGGTATAAAGAACTAGGGAAATAGGTTGAATTAGTGGCAGAGTGTTGAAAGTTGGGGGGAGGATAAAAGTTATTCTCAGAATAAACAAAATAAGCAGCACTGTTCATTTAAGATGAACAGAAGAAAATAGCCTGTGAAGGGGATCCTGAAGGAATAGTTGAAGATTAAGTATCCATAATGCCAGATCATCAGTTAGGAGTTAACAGATCATATGCACTTCTACTAACAGAGCTCAGAAATGGATGAATTTAGAAAATAAGTAATTCAGCAGTGGCACCAGGGCTGCACGACCTTTCTCTGTTAACTTTGCCATCTTGACCATTTTGGCTTGTTTCTTCAGCCTTGGGCCCTTAGAGTCAGTAGTTTCTCAGGCAGGCAGATATCCTATCCTGATTTAAACTGTACCCCCAGATGCAAGAAAAGGGGGCATTTATTTCCTGTGTCTTTTCATCAGAAAAGTAAAGCTTTTCTAGAAAACTCCCAGTAAATTTCCTCCTGGATACAATTAATGAGATTAGCCCACTCCGTGGGAAGATGGGGTAACAAATGGCAACCATTTTTAGCTTCAGTTAGGAGGCAGGTTCTTTTGCCCCAAAAAAGCATAAAGAAAGAATCTCTTCTGGAGAGAAGCCCCATATTCTATAATGATATACTATCTTTTAGTGAAAGAGTTTTTTAATTCTGTTAATATATTTTAATTCTGTTGATGTAGCATATAGCTACTCAGTTTGAAAATGTAGCTCTGAACTGAGTTTTAGAGAATTAAATGTGGAAATTTAATCTTAATTTTCACAGAAAAGTGACATTCTATTATTGTGCCTACCCAGATATTCTTATGTGCCTTGAATAAATTACAGTTGTAACATTTGGAGGTCTCATACCAATGAAAATACTAAGTAAGATTACATTTAAAGAAATTTATAAAAAATTTCAGAGCACATTAATTAAATATAAATTACAGAATATGTCTAGTTCTGTCAAACTGAGGTAACTCAAATCTTTAGACTACAAATATCTAGATAAAATGATGTTTAAAAAGTTATATTTTAAACTATTAGGTACTTGGAAGAAAGGGAAATCTCTTAGGAACCTAGGAGTAAACAGAGTAATTGTATGAACTGATACAGTGGCATTTGAAAAAATAGGGGCAGGAATGTTGGAATATGGTGGTTTAGTGGGCCTGGTATTTGCTATGGACTTGTGTCAGAGACAATAATTATGTTTTAGCTGTGTATATTGTTGGGAATTGGGACTGAGACACATTTAAAATTTGAACCTCCAAAGGACTAAACCTTTAGCAAAAAGTATTCTATAAGAACTCTGCCCACTGTCCAGGGACATTTTCTCTGTCTGAAGGTCAAAGAGAGTTATGTGAGAAGCTTAAACCTTTGCCCTTGTAGACATGAGGTTTGGCTCCAAAATTGGACTGTTAATATGGCTTTGTAGTCCTCAAGACAAGAAATTATTACTGGTTATAAATGGTTGGGTAAAATACAAAATGTTGACATCTCTTCTTTCTCCTGAGCACTTGCAATACAGAGAGCAAGTCATGTATTTTCTAGATAGGAAATTGGGAAAGCTTTCTCTGGGGAACCTAAGCGAAAAAAAAGTACAGATAGACTAAGAGAGTTTTCCCAAGGAAACTCCTGGGTGTTTTACCCAAGAAAGACCATACAAGCTTACCTA
Source organism: Thryonomys swinderianus (assembly GCA_004025085.1). Classification (NCBI taxonomy): domain Eukaryota; kingdom Metazoa; phylum Chordata; class Mammalia; order Rodentia; family Thryonomyidae; genus Thryonomys; species Thryonomys swinderianus. The sequence goes on along the minus strand of PVIC010031446.1, from coordinate 19,203 downwards.
CAGTGCTTTCAGCCAACTTTCTAAAACCACATACAGGGCTGGGCACGATGGCACATTCTTACAGAGTGGCAGAAGATTGCAAGTTTGAACCTAGCCTTGGGTAATTTAGCAATCTTAGCAAGATGCTGTTTTGAAATTTAAAAAGAGGCTAGGGATATAGGTCAGGGCAAGGACCCAAGGCCTCCCTTCACTCTTCAGTAAAATACACACACATTATTTTCAAGGGACCCTTGGCTTTTAAAGAAAACATCTAATGTGTCTATCAGCGACCAAAACTAAGATAACTAATATTCAGGAATAATGTAAAAGAAACCATGGCTTTGAAAGTGAAGATTAAAAAGTTTAAAACCAGTAAGGAAACTAGGCATAGTGGCAGACATCTATAATCAGCCACCTAGGATTGAAAGTTTGAACCCAGCCCAAGCAGTTTAGTAATTTAATGAGACTGTTTTTGGGGAGAGGGGCTGGAAATGTAGCTCACTGTGGAGATTTTAAGTTCAGTCCCTGTGATGTAAACAAAGAAACAAAAGCTAGATAAGGAAAACACCCTAAATTGTTATTAATATTCTCAAAGGAACAGAGAAAAGTGCTACCTTGAAATAAAGCTCAGATACTACTTTAAAAGGAACATCAAAAGAATTAAAAAGAACCGTATTATAGCAGAAATGACAACACTCCTAGAAAAAAATTTTTAAAGTTGAAGAAATGGCTCAAAAAGTAACATGACAAACTGGAAATGTGAAAAATCAAATTAGAGGATTTGTCTAGTACATTTAATTTCAAAATGATGAACATCCTGAAAAAAACTGGAGAATGGACAAAAATAAATCATGAAAATGTCCCCCAAAATGAAAGGCATAAGTTTTTAAGTAGAAAGTATTTCATGAATGCGTAGCTCAGATTCAGCCTCAGAACCTCTTATCATAAGATTTCACATAGAGAAAACAATCCCACCTCCCAAAAAGAGAGAACAAAAGAAATACGGACAATGAATCAGGAATGAAAATGGGGTTGGTTGGCCATAGAAATTCAGAAAATACTAATAATTACTTTAAAATTTTGATTTCCAAATTTCATCAGTTAAAACATAATAAAGGGACTTTTAGTCACAAACTAAAAAAAAAATTTCCTCTCCTTTCTAGAAAGCTGTTGCTAACTGTGTTTTAGGTGAATGAGGAATTGAAGCTCGAAAGGGGAAAGAATGGAGCTAGGAAATAGAAGACCTGAAAAAGACAAAGGTTCAAGGAATCCCTAGGATAGTGGGGAAAGGAAAGCCCAAAGAAATAGCTGTGCTGCAGTGGAGTTGGGGCAGGAAAAAGCCTCAGCAGAAGGGTGGTTTTCCTGGGCAGCATTTTTTGGGTGCTCTTATTGGCCAAAAGGAAAATGATACTGTAACAGCTTACTCCATTTTAACAAGCACTGAAGATTTGAGTACATCAAAATATGAGTGTTTTTTTCTCATTTTAATCTTCTACCCAAATAGGTTAACTGCCCAGAGCAGTGTGAACTCTAGAATGCAGCTTTGCACAATACCTGTTTGGTAACAGGTTCAATTAGAGAAGGTTAGAAGCCTTTGGGAGAGTGAATCACAAAAGCTTAGTGTGTTAGAATTAACCACAAAGAGATCTAAACAACTTGGGGAAAGAGGCTTAGTCAGAAAACATGACCCAGTTGTGAATAGCTTTTACAAAGTAAATAGGAATAGTGAATAGGATAAAAACATTTTTAAAAATCTGGGTCTGGGCTGGTGGTATTTCAGGGACATTGGGCAGAAGTAACATACTGATATGAGATGTAGAAGTGTACTTCCACTTCTACATCTCATATCAGGCTAGAGTCCTGCCAAAGAAAGTATGAAAGCTAACCAATGAAACAGCCAGTGAAAGCTGAACAATGGAACAAGGATTCCCACTGAACAAAAAAGACCTTAGAAATAACATACATTTTATATTTGGTAGATAAAATGAGACTTATAATAAATATTCAATTATGCTTCTTTTCTGCATAGACTATACCTGATCTTTAAAACATATGTTTATAATAAAATCTAGTTTTTGGGGGTTGAATTTTTTTAATTGAATTCTTTATTGGTACATTTTATATATAGCTCAAAATCACACACGACATTGGGGAATTTGTACCAGTACATGACACAAGTTAATTCTCATTTTTCTAGTTTTTGATTTTGAAAAAACATTTTACTTTTAGTTTGCAGCTCATTTGTACACAATAAAAAGTGGCACCATTTTAAAGTTACTGCTTAAGTGGGTTAAGTGTAATTTATTTTCTCAGCATGACATTTTAATTTTTTTAACAGAGTAAAAAGAAGTTTGAAAGAGAATGTAGAGAGGCAGAAAAGGCACAACAGAGTTATGAAAGATTGGATAATGATACAAATGCAACCAAGGCCGATGTTGAAAAGGTAAGAAACAGTCCATATCATCTTTTTTTTTTTTTTGGTTCCAGGGATTGAACTTGGGCCCTTGTGCATCCAAGGTTGGTGCGGTACCACTTGAGCTAAATCCTCAGCCCCTTACATATCATCTTTGATACCAAAATATTATTTACATGTGAAAAGTCACATCATTTGTACCATTGTTCCAAGTTCTTTGAGATGCATTGCCTTTAAACCTAACTATACAAGTATTTCTTACTGATCTGTGAAAGGTAATGTGTTAGTTTATTGTAATATTTTAGCTGCATTCAAAATGCAGAGGCAAATTACGACTGGAATTTTTGTACTATTCCAAAATAGGACAGAAAGTCTAAGATGTATCCTATAGGTATGTCAGTAGGGGTTAGATAATGTGCTTTGCTAACTTTACAGAAGAGAATACATAATAAAAACTGTCAAATATATGATATTAGTTGTTTATTTTGAAAAATGGAAACTTTGGTCCCTGCTTGTAGGCCAGATTTTTATAGGATAATTTCCTGACAAACTTAACTGCTGCTTCTTAGCTTCCCAAACCCCACTTCTATTGCTCATTGTCTTAGAACATTTGACAGTGATAATACTGAAATGTTAGGGTTTTGCAATACAGATGAACCTTGCTTCACATTGCTGTACATACTAAAGGACCACCATATATTATCTCCTTTGGAATTTCTGATTCCCTAAAGGATTGAATGAGAAAAAAGTAAGAAGGAAGAGAGGAACAATTTATTTACTGCCTCTCACTTTCTTTGCCAATTAAAAAAATTAGAAACCTTAAATTCATTAAATTCCAGGTTATAATTGCATTAATAAGTCTTGTAGAATAATTCATGATTGCTTCTATATTTTCTGCCCTATTTTCAGTGACTTAAACCTTGATAGAAAGTTCTATATAATTAAAAATATATGATGTCAGAGCAATCTGCTTTTTTTTAAAGCTTAAACATTTTCTTATATTGGTTTTACTCATCTCTCTTCGTTTTTGAGATACCACAGAAAAGTATCAAATCTATTTGTTTTTCATAATAACTTTAGATACTTGCAGAATATTTCTGCTTGTCGAAGAACCTACTGTTTCAACTATTCCACATATCATTGTCTTCTACTGTGGTTACTCCTGTCTTGATACTCTTTAGTCAGTACTTAAATTATTATCTTGAAATTGTATATAATAAACCAGGTTTGATCTGGTTTCTTCTGAGTTTTTATGTCCCTTATTTGAATACTGAGTTTATGTTAGTAGAGCCTAAATGTATATAGACTTGGGCAACCACGTTGTTTGGATTGACTCCTGTTTGAGTTTATGGTGATCTTAAACCTTCCTGTCTTTTCACATATACGTTGGGATAAGAATATATTTCTTTTAGGCACAGGGGTTTAGCTCAGTGCTTCTGTCATTTGCCTGGCAAGCTCAAGGTCCTGAGTTTGATCCCTGGTACCACATATCACAATGTTGGCCATGGTGGCTCACACCTATAATCCCAGCATTTGGGAGGCAGAGGCAGGAGGATTGCCAGGAGTTCAAGGCTAGCTGGGTTACGTGGTGAGCTCAGGGCCAGTCTAAACTACAAAGAGAGACCTTGTTTCAAAAAACTAAAAAAGGAAAAGACTATATTTCCCTCAGACAGAATTTATACTCAGTGTTTAATAGGTACATCTTTATCAGATTAGATTTGATCCTATTAAGGTTTATAGAGCCTGATTTGGGGGGGGATATGGTTTGTTTTTGTTTTTTGTTTGTTTGTTTTATTTTGTTGTTTTGAGACAGGGTCTTGCTTTGTAGTTCAGGCTGGCCCTGAGCTTACTATATAGCCCAGGCTTACTATATAGCCTTGAACTCAGAGCAATCCTACTGCCTCTGCCTCCTGAGTGCTGGGATTACAGGCGCGAATCACCATGCTCAGCAATGTGGTGTGTGGTACTGGGAATTGAACCTGGGACCTTAAGCTTTCGGGGCAGGTACTGGAACCACAGAGCCAAATCCCTGGCCCCTTTCTTTCTTTTTTTTTGAGACAAGGTCAGTCTATATAGTTTAGGGTAGCCTTCAACTTTTTATATAGCCCAGGCTGATCTTCACTTGTAGTTCTCCTACCTTGGTCTCCTGAGTACTGAGGTTATAGGGCTATGCCACCACTCTAGTCTACATCCTGATTTTGATCATGAATTTTATTTTCATCCCAGAATTGTGCCACATATATAATTGACCAGTCTGTTACATTATTTGATCAACATTTGGCCTACAGCAATTGTACAAAGCACTGTTTTATACATGGGAGACTTCTTTTAGGTTGACATTAATTCCTTAAGAACTTTGGTGCTGGGCATGGTTATGCACACCTGTTATTCCAGCACACTAGGAGGCTGAAGCAGGAAGATTGCAAGTTTAAGCCTAGCCTTGTATAACTTGAGGACTTAGTGAGACCCTGTCTCACAATTTTTAAAAAAAGAGCTAGTGCCGGGTGTGGTGGCTCATGCCTGTAATCCCAATACTTGGGAGGCAGAGACAGGCAGATTGCTGAGTTCGAGGCTTGCCTGGGCTACATAGTGAGCTCAGAGCCAGCCTGAACTACAAAGCGAGACCCTGTCTCAAAAAAAAAAGAGCTAGAGATACAGTTCACTTCAAAGGCCCTGCCTTTAACCCCTAATATCATCAAAAACCCCCATAAAAAATTTAAAAACTCCAGTCTGTTTCATAAAATCCTCCTTTGATTTACTGTCAAATATTAAAGCTACTTGTTAAATGGACTCTTATTTACTTACTCATTTTGTTTACAGAGAGAATTTTAGATAATATTTAAACATCTTGAAATATTGATACTACATATCTGCTAGTTGGTTCAGACTAACTTATTCAGAATTTTAGTGTTTTTAGTGTCCTTTTTTTATCCTCACGTGTTTGCTTCTTTTTTAATTATTAGAGCATTAGGGTAGACTTCAGTTGTTTCAGCTCCTAGCGGTTTTTTCCCCATATACTGCTGGTGTCTCTGCCCCCGGATGTGAGAATCACAGCCAGTTACTTGGAACAGGAAGAGTTCCCTCAACAGAACCATGAGGTCTAGTGGGTAGGGGATTTGTAGCCCTCTGCTCCACCGTGGTTTGTGGTAGAAAGAGAAAAAGGGAAGGGCAGATGTATGTGTTCTTAGGGTTCCAGGTTGGAACTTCTCATAAACTTTTCTGCAGAGATACTTCAGTCTTTAATATTTAGGTTTTAGAATACTTATTCATTAGAATCTTAAGGTATACTGCAGATTAAGGGTTTTATTATGGGCTCTTCTGAGATGTTTGACTATCATATATTTTCATAGGTTAGTTTATTTCAGAGTTAAGATCTAACAGGCTACTGTCAGAAGGTCAGGAATTTACATTTATAGAAACTGGAATTATGGTAGTGAAGTATATTGATTATATTTAACAGTTTACAAAGCCCTACCATTTATTCCTTGGAACTGTTAAAAAAAAAGAGCTCAATTCCTATTTTGTTTTTCTTCTTTTAGAACAGTTGACTTGTTTAGATTATATTCTGTCTAGAATTAACAACTTGTGTTTATGCTGTACTGATATTCTTACATAGATAATACTGACTTTCTGAGTATAGAAATATTCTAAATAAACATTATTTAAATATCTGGTTATGTAAAGATGTAATTTGTATTATTCAAAAGTCATTTTTGTAATTCCAATGATTTTAGTTTCTTCTGATTGTATATAAATGAATTACAAAGAAATATTTTACTAACAGTCTGTTTCTTTGATTAAAAGTATTCAGCTTGAAGCTGTAATTTGTCATTTTCTATGTGGATTTTATAATGAGAGTCTATTTGAATTGATTATTGCAAGGGAGGAAGACTTTTGCAGCAGGGCAGATAAGTTGCAATAAGGAGACCTCTTGCTCACTAATATTTATACATTTCTTCTTAAATTTAAATAATCAGTAGTTTAAAAGTGTGAGAACACTTGTTAATCTTGTGATGTCAGCTGTGGACTTCTATACCTTTGTGATCTAGTTTGGGGATAATTTTCAGAAAAGTAAATTCCATGACTTTGTTGTTTTTAGTAATGATTTGGACCAATTTGCTTCTAGGCCAAACAACAGTTGAACCTGCGTACGCATATGGCTGATGAGAATAAAAATGAATATGCTGCACAGTTACAAAACTTTAATGGAGAACAACACAAACATTTCTATGTAGTGATTCCTCAGATTTATAAGGTAAATTTTAAGTGTATAAAGTTAACCTAGTTTGAGAATTGGAAAAGCTAGTCTTTAAATATACATTTAATTTGTTTGAATTGTTTTGTTTTTTGCAGTTTTGGTGATCTCAAGGTCTCTTGTGTGCTAGGCAAGGGCTAGACTACTCAGCTCTTTTCCTAACCCCATACTTACATTTCTCTAGATTTATTAGTCACTATGGTTAGTGATAAGAGATTTCATTGTGATTACACATTTGAAAAGTACATTTTTCCTATTAAATCACACATTTTCCTGTATGCTTATTATTAATCTTATAAATAAATGGCCTGTAAAACAATGATATTTTTGAAATTTTAATATTGGACAACTATTTTGACCTTACAGAAAGAATTCATTGAAATCATATATTGTAATCTGCCCACCTAGAATTGGGAAGTACTTTTTTTATATTGTTCTAGAATCATTAGTATAGACAGAATCAGGTGGCAGAAGTAAATCTTTAAAATGTATTTGCTAGTCTGGTTTCTGCCCTTTTGCCCTGTTAGGTCATGTTTGTGATTCAGGCCTTGACTTGTTTATTAGTCCTATCTAACATCACAATGATGGCAGTTGCTGAGCAGTTAGAAACTCTAGCATTTTCCTGAGGGTTATATTACCACCTTTTTATGAAAGAAGATAACTTGGAAGTAGAAAAGGATAGTGAAACAGTGTTGAATTAAGTAGTATCTAGGATAATAGAGATTAGGTGGAAAGAATGTCAACCCAAATGTACTTTATTTCTTTTGTACAGCAGGGTGGAAGTATTAAGGAAACATACTGAGAGGTGACTAGAGCTGAGTATTAATTCTGGTTATTTAGTCCAAAAGGTCAAGCCTATCTGTCCGTGCTCTGTGATGCTTTTCTAGGCTGACAGGTTAAGTCTTCATATTTTGAAGAAGATCTTAACTTGGTCTTTTTAATGGGAACTTGATATGTATCAGTTTTGCCATTTTATAATGAGCAGAGCACTTCTTTTGTGAGAATGCAGGTCTCAAAATAAACTAAGATTTAAGAAGTAATTAAAAAGGAAAAGTGGCATGAAGTCTATGTGGTTTGAGGACTTGAGTAGTGTATTGCTTTCTAAGTAACAGTAAGGGAAATGTTGGCCAATAGAAAGTACCAAAAATACAGTATTTTGAAGTTATTGTTCTTCATGTATCCTGACATCTTTCCTAGTAATATGTCAGTGAATTTTGATTTGTGGGGATTCTATGTATATGGTACTTTGACTGTATTACTGCTGCTTGTTTTTCTTGTGTTCTCAACTTTGTAATAGTCACTTTGACCTGTAGGTGGTAGGGTGTGTGTGCACCTATTTGTATATACTTAACTGTGGACATTTGATTCATCCACCTATTACCAAAATATTTTCAAACTTGCAAACATTATAGGTGAATGTAAAAAACAAGGAGTGCCAGGATTCTGTCTTCAAATCTAACTCTTTCTTGAAGCATAAATAATAACTACTCCAGAGACAGAGAGTGGGAGAGGTGTGAGACAGGGATTTGAGAACCTGAACGGAATTCTGATAAAAGACTTGAAAGCCACTGTGACCTGATTTTTGGATGTATGAAAAGCCTTATTTTTCCTTTTCTCTTTCATGGTTTAGCAGGCTTCAGATTTTAAGTGTCATATGTCCATAAGCACTTATTAAATGATACTGAAAACACAACAGTATGATTATTAGGGTACACATCTTAGTTATTTTGGGGCAGGATCACTAATGTTCTCTTTTAGAGTAAGAAAATTGTTTTCATTTTTTTTTAATTCCTGATAATTAGCAACTGCAAGAAATGGATGAACGAAGGACTATTAAACTCAGTGAATGTTACAGAGGATTTGCAGACTCAGAACGCAAAGTTATTCCCATCATTTCAAAATGTTTGGAAGGAATGATTCTTGCAGCAAAATCAGTCGATGAAAGACGAGTAAGTGCTGTATACATGACTTTGAATAAAAGTATTTGGTTTTGGTATGCAGTTTATGATGAAGTTGGTTTGGAAAAGATGAGTACTTGATTCTGTCATACTCTGTAGAAGAGCAGTTTACAATAAGACTCTTGGATTTAAGGATCATTGTAACTGCTGCTCTTGGATTTAAGGATCATCGTAACTGTAAATTTATTATAAATTTACAAGAGAAAATGATTGACTTTAAACTTTGATCATTCAGAAGTAAGCTTTTGTTTCTGCCAATTAAAGTTTTTGAAAATTAATGTATTATGAATAAATGAGGTGGCTTTTAAAATTTGTTACTCGTTTATAGGACTCTCAAATGGTGGTAGACTCGTTCAAGTCTGGTTTTGAACCTCCAGGAGACTTTCCATTTGAAGATTACAGTCAACATATTTATAGAACCATTTCTGATGGGACTATCAGTGCATCCAAACAGGAGAGTGGGAAGGTGGATGCCAAAAGCACAGTAGGAAAGGCAAAGGGAAAGTTGTGGCTCTTTGGAAAGAAGCCAAAGGTAAGTGATAGAGTTCCTGTATGCTAAATGAGATTTTTTTTTGAGTAAGTCAATAAAATTGATGCAAGAATTGAATGGATAATGACTTACTTTTAATGAAAGGTAAATGTTTTCAAGTTGAATGATTCAATTAACCTTTTACTTATTAACAGTTTATATGTTTTAAAAAATATTTCTGGATTTAACATTTGATCACCACCAATTAATAATAAATAGAAATATTAACTAAGTTGCAATATCTTGTTTATTTGTATATATTTAAAATTTCATTTGTGTAAAGTTTCTGTCAGAATTTCTAAGCAAACAGTCTACCTAAAAGACTACTAAAATTAGAAATCTCAGACGGAATGAGATTAATCACTGTAATGATCAATGTCAGATTGGATCTTAACAGACTATACTAATACAATTATTTTTATCATCTATATGAGTTTTTAATGGGAAGGGCTCTGTTTTTAGTTGAAGTTTTATTTATTTGAATTATGATTTTTTCAGATCAGTAGTGAAGAGAATCTTACACTTAACTTCCTATTAGAACCTAGCTTTTGATGTGCTGTTTATTTTAGATGGGTAACCCTAGCTATTCAGATGAGCGAGTGGAAAGGATGAGTACTTTTTATCAATTTAGTGATTATAATATGTAATATTAGAAAGAAGAAGAGATATATACTTTTAGTGTGATATGCTATTTAATGTGTACTTGATTAAATTCATGTCTTTAATCCTGGCATAAATGTGGATAAAATTGAACTGAAATTACATATACTATACATTTTAAAGCACTATTATAATTAACTCAGTTTTTATTCATGCTTTTAATAATAGTATCCAAAAAGGAAGTTAAAAAGTAAGACTTCTTAAAGTCAGATTAGTGTCTAGATTTGCCTAGAAATACAAACAGAACTGAATTTCATTTTTAAAAAGGCAAAGTAAGAATGAAAAAGATGCTGTCCCCACAGTCATGAATTTAATGGAATTTATTCTCCTAATCAGTTACAGTTTCAATATTTTATCTGTGATAACTTTACTGATAGCTGCTGCCTTATTATCTTGACCAGTTACAGGTTAAGTATAATCTGAATAAAAATAATTTTAAAAAAAAATTCAGGTAATATATTGTTTTAACATTGTAATTTATGTACTCTGTATTTTAAATCTGTCAGCTTATAAAGATGATCCACTGAAATGATATATTTTAAAAAATTGATTTGACTTTTATAAATTATAATTTTTGGCAAAACAATGCTTACTTTATTATATTTTATAGAAAATTATTTGAGGTATATTTTGTGAATAGTATGTTGCCAAAAATAGAATTTTCATTTAGGAAAAAACTATGCACACTTGGCTTATTGATTCCTTTCTTTATTTCCATATTAGCCACAGTCCCCACCCTTAACCCCTACTAGTTTATTCACATCCAGTACTCCTAATGGGTCCCAGTTTCTCACATTCTCCATTGAGCCCGTGCATTATTGTATGAATGAAATAAAAACAGGGAAGCCCAGAATTCCTTCTTTCAGAAGCCTCAAAAGAGGGGTAAGTTTAATAATGGGTTAAAATGCATGATGGCCTATTGTGTGTGTAGTGTGGCTTTTAATACTCTCCACCCTCATTATAAGGCTCTCTCCTATAAATACATAGTTTAAAACAGCACAGAATTAAGCATAGCTGCCCTTAAGTTAAAGACGACTCCTCTTTATAACATTTGAAATGCCGAACCATAAAAGAATGGTGTTATAAAGAGGGTGCTGGGTACAATCATATTTTAGCTATTTCTTTTGTTTATGTGAAATCATATGTCCACCATTGTCTTGTAATGTATTTACATTTTTAAGACTTTCAGTAATTTGTCACTGGAGTTACTCTTGTAATGATTTGTTACCAATGATAATTTCACCTGACAGTTTATAAAGCAGTATTTTGTTGACAGTAAAATACGAAGTTTAATTTTAGTTGCCCTACTTAACTTTTAGAAGCATAAAAGCAATTTACAATACTTTAGTAAAAACTAAAAATAAGCCTGCCAGCCAAGGATGGTGGCACACACCTGTAATCCCAGCATTTGGGAGGCAGAGGCAGAAAGATCTCGTGTTCAAATCCAGCTGCGTCTAAATAAAAGGTTCAAAGCCAACTACAACCATCTAACAAGATCCTATCTCAAAAAATTCATATACACACACATTAAATATAAAAATTGTTTGTAGATCAATTTAATAAAAGTTACTTTTAAAACTTAAAACCCATAAAATTATTTAGGTATTATTGAGTCAGGTTTATGTGAAAATTATTAAACTTCTTTCTAGAATTTTCCCTTTACTCTTTTTTTAAAAAAGTGATTAGCTTTTGACATTTCCTTGTTCCTAACATACTATGCAAATGAAACTTAGTAAACTACAACTACAGTATTAAACATTCTTAATAATAACTGTTATACTCCAGATAAGTAAATAGTGTTATTCCAGCATGTTAGTAAGGATAATTTTTTTCTTCTTTCCTTTATTTGGAGCTAGGAATTGAACCTAGGACTTTGTTCATACTAAGCATTCATTCTTCCACTGAACCACCTCCCACTTACCTAATTTTTCTTTTTGTATTTGATTTTTTAGGATATGTGTGCAAGTTAGATTCATTTATAAGATTTGTCTGGACAAAGCATCTGTGATAACCCACAGATGAAAATATCAGGCTTACCACTGCCATAAAAAGTCCAGTCATTACCAGTAGTACCCTGAAGTTGAGTTCTTTTCTTTTTCCATCTCCTGTTTCCCTATCCTTTTTGTTCTTCTCTTTCCTTCCCTGTCCTTTTTTTTCCTTTCTGTAGACCTTCTGATATCTAATTGCATTTTTTTTTTTGAGACAGGGTCTAATTGCATTTTGGTCACCTGTAGAAAAAATGGTATTTGCTTAGGGCAAGATTATATTATTATTTGTATTTGCATTTTAAAAATATGACTAACTTCACTAAGGTCAGTAATATAGCAGAAATGTTCTAGTGTATTGTGACACTGGAACTTCTTTGCATATTTATATCTTGCCTAATTCTAAATGTGCATAGCATACATGATTTATGACACTTCAAAAAGTCCCTGTGAATGAGTTTACATTGTACATAAAGGCATCCTGTTGCCATTTTTACAACCTTAACACTTGCTTGAAGATTGTAAGAAACCGTATTTGGGATTTCTATTGTCTTGAGTTATAAGAGTAAACTTTAGTCCCATGTTGCTTCTCTATGTCCCAGGAATATGATATGTACACATTTCTTTAAAAAAAAAAAATTAGGCAGGGCTGGAGGGTTAGCTCAGTGGTTCCAGCGCCTGCCTTGCAGGCGCAGGGTCCTGAGTTCGATCCCCGGTAACCACATATAATGCTGGGTGTGGAGACACGCCCACCAACAATCAACACCGCATACCACAGTGCCGGATGTGGTGGCTCACGCCTGTCATCCCAGCACTCGGGAGGCAGAGACAAGAGGATTGCTGAGTTCGCGGCGGCTTGCCTGGGCACCATAGTGAGCTCAGGACCAGCCTGAACTACAAAGCGAGACCCTGTCTCAAAAGCAAAAAAAAAAAAAATTAGGCAATTAGAATTGGGAGGCCTGGAGAAAGAAGCTATTATAAGGTGTCTTCATTCCTTACTAAACAAATGGCAGATAGACTGTTATTAACTGCAGAACTGAAAAAAAAAAATTTGCTTGATCATTGTTCTTTTTATCTTCATATATTACTCTATTTTTAAATGTTCATACTTTTTTTAGGGGCATAGTTTTAAAAGGCTGCAAATAGTGTGCAAGATAGAAAATCCCACAAACCAACTAGGGTGTTAGAGTATGGAGCAGGAAGGAAGTGCATTGGAACCTTAGGACTGAAATATTCCTTTGTTTCTTTCTTTGGTAGTTTACTAGGTACTATTTCAAAATTAACCCATAAAAATATTTTCTTTCGACTTAGGAATTTTATCAGTATAGAGAAATTGAAAAAGAAGAAATAAACTTTAATAAGCTAGTTGGTGTGTTTTACATGGATTTTTTTTTCGGTCCTTTAATCTTCCAGAGTAGGTCTTGGGGTTTTTTTAAGCTGGTGAGTTGTACCGTTTAATTCAGAAACTCTTGTTTGGGGCTATGTTTGTTGGGCATTGTTTTTCTTGAGTATCTTTTAACAGACAGCTGCTGCAGCATGTGTGCCATAGGTTTGCCAGCCCTGTGTTAGTATTTTTGAGTTCAGCAGTGGTACCAGTGGACTCCTTCTGAGGAATGATAATCTATTATTTCTTCCTGTGACATCAAATCCTGTAGATATTTAAGGAGTATACCAAACTTGACTGCTTTAATATCCATACTAGTAATTTCTACCTTATAACTACTTCATTTGAGTTTCAATAGGTATTCCGTTCTTCAAAAGTAATACATTCAGCCAGGCGTGGTGGCTCACTCCTGTAATCCCAGCACTCGGGAGGCAGAGACAGGAGGATTGCTGAGTTCGAGGCTTGCCTGGGCTACATAGTGAGCTCAGGGCCAGCCTGAAGTACAAAGCGAGACCCTGTCTCAAAAAAAAAAGTAATACATTCATCTAACAATAAATTCACGTTTTTTGTCTTAATTATTTAAGACAAAAGTAGTAGACATCCAGGTTTTTCTTTTAACTTTATTCAGAGTACAGTTTTGAGGATTTTGACCTATTTTAACTATTGTATTTCCTCTTTTGCTCTTTTGTACTAGGTATATAAGGTATGGTGTATGAAATTTTCTAGTTTGTGGGTATTTTATAATTGTATATGACAGTATGGTGGTTTTGCATTGAAGATGCATTACTCTTAAAGTACACAAAATATCGCATGTTTTTTACAAAGAACTTGCATCCCCAAAGCAAAGATGTATGAACCATAGAGTTGTTTTCCATTTGATAATAAAACTAGATTAGCTTTAAATGGAAATCTTTGCTTTTTCAACTATTATCATCTTAAAGATTTTCTCTAAAAGATATTAATATAGAAGTGAGGAAAACTATAACACTTAGAAATTTAGGTACTGAAAGTTGTCATAAAAATAACTAAATACATCATATATTGTTTCTTGTCCTATATAATACATTTAACAGCATTTTGATAAAGACCATGAATATCGTTCCTTAATTTAGGCCTTTTTTTCTCACCAGGAATTTTGTCATATCAAAATAAATTGTTTTTGTTTCTCAAAACTACTGACAGTCTAAAGAATGTTAAGCTTAGTTCAGAAAGATAAATAATAGCAAATGTCACTTTTTTTAATCTTTGTTACCATTAATATATATGGCCAACTCATCAAAGATAAAGGGTAGATATTTTTGCCAGACATTAATTAAAGTTCATATTTTTTATGTGAAATTCTATCTGACCTCGCTCCACTACCTTCTCTTAAAACATCATGACTTAAATCAAGTGTGGTGGTGTAAATAATCCCAGCTACTTAGGTGGCTGAGGCAAGAGGATCACAAGTTCAAGGCCAGTATGGGCAAATTTGTGAGACCTTGTTTTAAACAAAATGACTAAAAGGGGGCAGGGCTGAGGTGTAACTTAGTAGTAGACTCCTTAGTGTGTGTGAGGCACTGGGTTCAATTCTCAGTACCAAAAATTAAAAATCATGATTAACAAATGTGGGAAAATGATAATTTAAAGGCTAGCTACATATGATGAGTATAAAGACCAATTATATAACATTTGCTATGTATTCCGGGACTCACTGTGTATATGTGTGTGTGTGTGTGTGTGTGAGCTCACGAGCATGTGTGTTACTGTGTGTTTGTATATGGCACATTTATGCTGTATAAGAAGTGTGGTTGGTTTCTTCAGACTTGGTATCACTGTATATTTTCAGAAAGAATAAATCTGTGTAGTAAATTGAAGTTACATTTTTAGTATTTTTCAAGCATATTGGCTTTGGAATAAAAACTGAAAATTACAAACTATTTTAAACGTAGAATTTGACCTATATGTGTCCATTAGGAAATATGTTATAAAAGACTTGATTCTGGTTAACTAATTTACTATTTGATAATATAATTTTAATATGGCTATGTATTTTTAAAAAGGTACTTTAAAAGTAAAATTGTTGCCCTCATATACTCATGGTAAATTTAAATTCAAAACAGTATCTATTGAACTATAAAAATTTGCACAGTTTTTAGTGCATTGGGAAGGATTCTATTTTTTAGTATTTCATGAAAGATTTCCTTTTAAATTTTTAATGTTAGATGTTTTATGTTCAATTTTTCAGATAGGATTTTTGAGAATGAAGATCTACATAACTAAAACCCACCTATATAAAAAATTAGCTTTAGAAGGGAGTTATTACTGACAGAGTAATTTTGAGATTTTAATTAAAATTTAAAAATATCTGCCCATTATCATCAATGTCTGCATTTTTGCAAGTAATTTGCTTTCCCAAAATGTGCTTAAAATTGCTCCCCCCCCCGCATAATTGTTTGGATTGTGAAATGTACATGATTTATTTTAATATTGTAAAAATACTATAGGTTATTGCATCTTCTGTATTATAGTTTCATGTAAATAATTTACCATTTCTTTCTGTTTTCCATTGAACTATTCAGTGGTCGGTGAAGATGGTAAGCCTCATGTGGTGATCTATATACTGTGCCAACATTAAGTAATCTCATATATACTGTGCCAACATTTAGTAATCTCATATATACTGTGCCAACATTTAGTAATCTCAAAACATTGTTTTAATTCAAAACATGTGGTAAAGTACATCTCACATTTTCACCTTGTGTGTGTTTTTACTTTTTTATAGTTTAATCCATAGTCCAGCATATACCAGCACTTCTCAGTGTTCTAGATTAGAAGATTAAGTGGTTAATTGTCAACAACCTGTGTTCTTAAATATTACTGGGTTGAATTATTGCCATGTAATAGAGAAGAATGAAATTACAGTTAGACATTATTTAAAAAATTATATGATTGAGCAAAAAGCTCATATGTGTAATACAAATTTAGCAAAATTATTTTTATTAGCACCTTTTAAAAAGATCATATTAACTTGATTTAAAATTCATCATAAGAATTGATTCCCCCTCAAAATTTTTTTGCTACCTATTTTACTCTGGAATAAATCTATTCTTTTATATTAAGAAAGGAAACAGAAACATAACTTATTACTAGCATAACCTAATTATTTTGGGGCCGTGTGTGTGTGTGTGTGTTGTTGTTTGAAATGTTCCTTCATATATTTATTTTAAACACATTAAGGGAGTTACATTATAAAGAACTAATCACTAGATTATTGGAAGCTTGTATAGGAAGCCATATAAAATAACTTTTAGAAAATAATTTGTTTTCTTAGATAGTTATAATTCAGGCTTTTATAAATTCCCATGAAGACAGTAGTTAAATGCCCCAAAGGGCTTCTTTACATTCATAGGAATGTTAAGCTTTTGTATTAAATATTGAAATGGATATTTGAAATGCAAGTGATTAGATATCTACTGTAAATAAATTTGATAACAAGGGATCTGATTTAGGGATAAATAGAATTCTGGCAGATGCACTAGTAGATGATTGTCAGTTTATTATTATGTTATCCAGAGAAAAGACCTACAACATTGCAGTCTGTTTCTTCCTTTCATTAAATATTTTTTTGAGATCTTCAGAAATATTTTTAAAAAACATAAATTAGCTTATTTTTGGCACATATATAATTTAAAATTTATACTATAATTAGAATAAACCTAACAATTTATGTTGACAATTAACTACTGAATTTAAAGGAATTTTATATAGGAAATTTTGCCATTCATTTTCTTAGGTCAGATTTGGTTGATTAATATTGTTTTTGATGGCTGATAAAAAAAGTCACTTAGGATGTGCAGTGTTTGGTCAGCAAGCTTGTTGAATGTACCGTGTGCAGACCACTGAGGAAAGATCCTAAGGATTCTGTTCTTAATTACGTGTTACATTTGATTATAACTCATCCTAAAAATAAGTTTCTTTTTAAAAAAGTAACTGAAACATTTTTACAGATGATGTAATAAAACTATGCAGTGTGTATTACAGGTATAAATGGCCCAAAGGATAAGAATAAATTTTATTTTGGGAGTCCATTTCAGCTACTCTGAAAAAACTGAACTTTATTAATATTCTCAAAATAACCATTTTGAGAGAAAAAATGAATCCTAGCTGTCATAAGTTTTTGGAATATATAAAATAAATAGACGTTAATTGGGCTCAGTAGTTGCTAGAAATGGTTCTGTTATGATTTCTTAATAATGTCATTAAAGTAACAGTGACTAAAATAGCATTTAAGAGGAAAAAGATGTCATTTGAATAAAATGTTACATTTAAATTTTTTTAAATTTAATTTTACCTTTTTGGGGTACCAGGGATTGAACTCAGGCCCTTGTGCTTCCAGTGTAGGCATGCTACCACTTGAACTAAATCCTGGGCCCAAAATGTTATGTTCTAAACACTAGTACTTTTTCTTAGTTACTTTATTATTAACCCATTAAGAATGTTTCAGATACCGAGAATCCTTCCTATAGAAGGATTATATCCTTTCTTCGGGTTTTTTCTTTTGGTCAATTGCAATTGAAATTTTATTTACATAGGAAGATTACAAATAAAAATTATTTGAAATTTTCAAAATAAATTATGAGTATAATTTTACTTAGTAAAAATTATGATTTTTGTTTTTTAATAATCAGGTAGGTTTTGATTCCAAAGAATTATTTAGTGTAACCAAAGACTATATGTAATATTTAAGTATATTTCAATAATCAGTTGCTATTATAAGGTAAGTTGCTTACTTAAATCAGTTGTATAAGCTCCGTATTTTTAATATGAACATTTGTAGCATTTTAACTATCATGGCAATGGATTTGATTTGGGAAGGTATGTAAAATAATAACATGTAGATGAGAAATGTTATGTGTTTCCATTTTGTTGTTGTTGCTGTAAGAAAATTCATATGTATTCATTTTAACTCTGCCAAGATTTGAAAAGAATGTGATACTAATTACCAATCATCTATATTGATGATCTTTTTACCTTCTGTTTCATGCTTTAAAAATGTGACTGAAATGTGAACTCTTTCTTCAGTGTACTTGTGTTCATTAATACGTCTATCTAAATTTCCTTTCTTAAAGGGTTGATTGAGGCAAATTTTAAATTAAAATTTATATATATTATACATAAACTTAAAAATAAAATTTTCTAAAATTGTTTTTAGTAATGATTTAGATTCTCTTTTCAGGGCCCAGCGCTAGAAGATTTCAGTCATCTGCCACCAGAACAGAGACGTAAAAAACTTCAGCAGCGCATTGATGAACTTAACAGGGAACTACAGAAAGAATCAGACCAAAAGTAGTGTTTCTTTAATTTCTATCATTATTATTCTTTTAGACTCTACTGTGAATTATGTATCTAGATATGGTATATAAAACATTTAAAGTTGTAAGTCCTCAACTAATGTCATATATCCCAACATCATATATAGCTCAGTGATACAGTGAGGCCTAAGAGGTCTGAAGGCCTCAGTTCAGTTCCCAGCACCAGTCATACTTCTTGATTGAAATATCTTTTTTTTCCCTTAAATTGAGACAAGGCTTCACTGTGTAATCCAGGGTGATTTTGAACTTAGTGTTATACAGCCCAGACTGGCTTTGAATTTGTGATTCTCCTGCGTTAGCCTCCTAACTGCTGGGATTCAGGCATGTACCATCACACCTGACTCTGAAATATCTTTTGAAAAAAGAATATATTCCTAAACGAGTATTTTATGGTTGCCATGTCATAAGTAAAAATGAAATGGTAGAGTTGTTTTTGTTTTTTCGTGTTTCACATTTTTATTAATTGCTATAAAACCTATTTATGGGGCCGGAGGGTTAGCTCAGTGGTTCCAGCGCCTGCCTTGCAAGCGCAAGGTCCTGAGTTTGATCCCCAGTAACCACATACAATGCTGGGCGTGGAGACTCACGCCCACCAGCAATCAATACCATATACCACAGTGCCGGGTGTGGTGGCTCACGCCTGTCATCCCAGCACTCGGGAGGCAGAGGCAGGAGGATTGCTGAGT
>PVIC010031445.1:0-21316 GCA_004025085.1 Thryonomys swinderianus | reverse complement strand
TGTGTACCTCAGACTGAAGACGACCGCTCTAGCTCCCACTCAGGATACTGACTTGTAGATAACACACAGTCACGGCAAACTTGGTGAATAATTTTCTGGCCTGCAAAAACTGCAGAATCCTAGAAAGAGAAACCAGCCTGTTGGGAAATGAGAAGTTACTTCTAATGTGCCAAGGTTTGTGTGAGGGGGGCAGGGGTGCCAGAAAAAAAAAAAAAACATTTAGAAGAGGGGGCCAGAGAAACTTTACAAAGTTCTGTGACCAAGGCCTGTTAAGTGAGAAGTGTTCCTCTAGCCAAAAAGTCTTGACATCCTGATGGTGCTCCTGATCAGTAAAATACCTTTCATCTGACTGAGAAAAGTACTTTTTGCTTCTTAAATTCATTTTTAAGTAGAGGAACGTGGGGAACTAGCATTTCTCAAAAGCTTCTTGTGGTATGTGATTTGATGGTTACCTATATATTACACCATAAAGTAAGTGTAAGTGTCCCCACATTTATTTTTGCAGTGCTGAGGATCAAATTCAAGGCCTCTCCAATGCTAAGTGAGCACTCTACCACTGAACCAAATCCTCCACCCTTCATTTCATTTCATTTCATTTCATTTCATTTCATTTCATTTCATTTCATTTCATTTCAGGTACTGAGGACTGAACCCAGGGCCTTTTTCACTGAGCTACATCCCCAGGCCTTTTTAACTTTTTTCTTTTGAGATAGGATCTCACTAAGTTTCTAAGTTGCCCAGGCTCGGCCCAATTTGTCACCCTTTTGCCTCAGCATTTACTAATTTATTTATTTGGAGCTGAGAATTGAATCTAGGGTCTCCCAGCTGCTTAGCCACTATGATACCCTCACAGCCCCGGTAGCCATCTTATAGATGGGAAAAATAAGGCTCTAGATGACTTTCCAAGGTGTTTTGAAAAAGTGGAATTGGATTATTTATGTTCCATATGATCTATGAAAGAAAGCAGAGGTGTGTGGTATATTTTGTCAATTCTAGTTTAAGAAAGAATTTGGTCTTTCTTTCAACATTTAAAAAATTAAATACAATCTGAATAGCCATACAAGTAAATGAGAACACCCTACCATTGTTGGCATTTAAAATGTTTTTAAGTGTTTGGAGTAATACAACACAAAGTTAATTGCATGCTATATATAGAAAAGCAGGATGATAAATATTAGCCTGAGCTCAAGGAAATATACTAAGTTGTTAAGAGTAGTAATTTCTGGATGATATGACTTTACTGTTCTGAAAACAGAAGTATATAATTTTCTCCTTTCTATGTTTTTTAGTTTGAATGATGAAACATTCTAATTTTATTTCTATTTATTTATTTATTTATTTATTTATTTATTTATTTATTTATTTATTTATTTATTTATTTATTTGAGACAGGGTCTTGCTTTGTAGTTCAGGCTGGCCCTGAGCTCACTATGTAGTCCAGGCAAGCCTCAAACTCAGCAATCCTCCTGCTTCTGCCTCCCGAGTGCTGGGATTATAGGCATGGGCCACCATGCCTGGCTCTAATTTCATTAAGAAAAGGAAACATTTTGTACTTTCAAGAGATAACTTTTCAGTTATATAGAAACTTTCTACACTATAAAAAAAACTCTATTGGCTGGGGATTTAGCTCAAGTGGTACTGCACCAACCTTGGATGCACAAGAGCCCGAGTTCGAACCTTGGTACTGCCAAAAACAATAACAACAACAATAAGAATCAAACTCTATTGCCAGAAAACTCTCAGCAAGTCAGTATCTTCTTGATGGAAAATAAAATATAAGATTTTTAAAAAGCAGGCAACTTATTTTGACTGCCAAACAGTGTCTCATTTTAGTGTACTTGATTTATTTCGAGAAGCTATTGAATGCATAGTCTTAGAGCTGAGGTACACAAAATGTTGTTTCAAGTCTCTTCCAGACAAAAAGTAATTTCTTGTTGTGTATCAGCGTGACTTGATATCTTCCTGAAATTTCTTTCTGTTGACAGAGTCCATTTGAAGTCTAAGACATCACCTTTACAAAAAGTTCACAATTATTTTCCCCAAACAAAGGACAGACACGAAATTCTATCCCTTATTATTGGATTTCGTAATGATTTTGAATAGTTTGGGACAGTCTAGCTTTATTTAACTTTGAGTGAGGACCAGTGAAATTTATATTCTTTATACACAAATGATTGTTTTTGAGTTCATGCAGGATTATGCCCAGTTAAATTGGAGTATACAACTGGTGATGAAATTTGGTGCTGGAACACTTGCCTAGTGAGGCTCTATTCCCTGGTTTCTATTCCCAGTGTTTCAAAAACAAAACCAAAAAATATCAGAATACTGCAGTACATTACAGGAATGATTATGGACCAAACACTATTACCTAGGCTCTGTTCCTTCCTTCTTTTAGGGGAGGTATTTGGAGAGCACTTATTTCATTTCTATGTTTATATGTTTAGCTTTATATTTAAATCTGTGACTAGTTAATGTGCTACTCATATAAGGCTGAATTTCCATATAAGGCTGAATTTGAATATGAAATTTGGCTAATGCCTTGAATTTACTGTTTTTTCAATTTTAAGAAAAATCTCACTTTAAATTTTAGTGAATAGCCTGGCAAATCAGAAGAGGAGGACTATTTCTCACCAAAGATTTTAAATTGTTCTTTTTATCACTCATATACAATTATATGAATTTTCATAAATTAATTGAGAAAAGTCATAACTAAATTTGAGTTACAAGTTCCAAGAATTCTCTTCATTTTTAATGCTGGCATAATGAGAGAAAATGGTGCATGAAAAAATCTAAGTTTGTAAAATATACACTAAGAAGTTCCAAAGGTCTTTATAGAAAATTGCAAAATTATTTAGGACAATATTTCTCTCTATAGTAAACCTTTGAGACAATTTAAAATAAAATAGTGTATAGAAAGCATTTATTTACTATACTTTTGTATACAGTGTTTAAGTCTATCCACTGTAAAAACCCCATGAGCTGTTATTATCTTATTTTTACAGTCCAGGAACTGAGGCTTAGAGAGATTAAGCAAGTGGCCCTGCAAAGGTCCCAGAGTATTTGCTTTTTAACCAGTTTGGTTTAGAGCATGTGTGTCATATGAAGATAACATAGTTTATAGGAAATCATAGTATTTCTTTGGAAAGCTATTTTTATTAGGTTCCCTGATACCAAAACTTATTTGTGCCAGCACCCCTTGCATGGTTTCAATTAAGAAGTAAACTGAAATTATGCTTGAAAATGGGAGACGGATACTTGAAAATAAGATATAGTGGGAAAATAGACCAAATATCTGTATTAGAGATCAGAGAACTATGTTCCTCTCACCAGACTGCCCCACGGCTTGTTTATTTATTTATTTATTTATTTATTTATTTATTTATTTATTTATTTATTTATTTATTTATTTATTTATTTGAGACAAGGTCTCCCTTTGTAGTTCAGGCTGACCCTGAGCTCACTATGTAGCCCAGGCCAGCCATGAACTCGGCAATCCTCCTGCCTCTGCCTTCCAAGTGCTGGGATGACAGGCATGAGCCACCATGCCCGGCTCCCCACGGCTTGTTTGTATAAATAAAGTTTTATTAGAATACAACAATGGTTCATTTATAGATTTGTAACTGTTTTAGCACTATAGAGGCAGTGCTGAAAAATTTCAACATGAAACATGGCCTGCAGAGCCTAAACTATTTACTTCCTATGAATACAAAATTTTTCTTGCTTCACCTAATTTGTTTGTTTTCATTCTAGTCTGAGCTCATTTCTTCTTGGTCCTCTTTTCTCTCCTTTTCTCTTTTGTCCTCTCTCCCCTCCTTCTCTTTTTGGTGCTGGGGATGGAACCCAGGCCTTTGTCCATGCTGTTTACTCCACCACTGAGCTGCATCACTAGTGCACACCTTGAAAGATCTTGATGGAAATATCTTTCTTCATTGCTTTATTTAGATAGCTTTACAAACAAAACTGCAACATCAAAAGGCACAAAAATAGATTTGAGGGGGCCGGAGGGTTAGCTCAGTGGTTCCAGCACCTGCCTTGCAAGAGCAAGGTCCTGAGTTTGATCCCGGTAACCACATACAGTGCTGGGTGTGGAGACTCACGCCCACCAGCAATCAATACCACATACCACAGTGCTGGGCATGTTGGCTCACGCCTGTAATCCCAGCACTCAGGAGGCAGAGACAGGAGGATTGCTGAGTTCGAGGCTGGCCTGGGCTACACAGTGAGCTCAGAGCCAGTGTGAACTACAAAGTGAGACCCTGTCTCAAAAAAAAAATAGATTTGAAGTTGTTAGATATGTTTTACATGATTCCAAATATATAATAGTAATTTGCTAGTTTGCTTCCCAATAGTGTTTGGAGGTCTTGGGGTTGTTCACAAATTTATATTTTAAACACTTATCTATATATAAAACTGCTAAGCCAATTGTAGTACCAAAGAAAATCAACAGGTTGTAAGAAAGTCCACCTGAGTTTTAGAGCCAGTTATGCCATTAGTTTTAATCCGGGCCTTTTTTCCATTTCCATTCATTGATCACTGAAGTTTCATTTTGTTTACTGTTCCATAAATGCTTCCAGTCTCATACAGCTCCTTCCTCAGCATCAAGAAAACTACATTCTCTTCCAAACCGTTGTATCATTAATTCAGTTCTTAGCATGAACTGGTGTTCCATTTGTTTGTTTTGGTATTTGAAAACTCAGAGCTTGACTTTATTGTGCCAGTAAAGCATATTTGTTGTTGAATAGGGAGAAAACAGATATGCCCAGTGGAAAAAATAAAAGGCCTGATTTAGCTGCCTAACAAGAATAATTCTTAATGTTTTGTTGTATATTCTTATAATATTTCTGTGACAACATGTTTGTAAACTAAGGGAAAATGAGCCCTGATATTCAGTATTTATTGATTTCCATAAAGTATTTATCACCAAGTCTGCTCAAGCTACTAGTTCACAATTGGTTTACAACTTTCCTATTTTATAGTTGGCTCTCTTGAGACAGTATGAACCAGCTCAAACATTCTAATATTTGTATTTGCATGTGTGACTTTTTCACAAAAATATGGAATTTTCTCTCAGCTATGTGGAGCTTTTTTTTTTTTTTTTTTTTTTTTTTTCCTTTTGGAGACAGAGTTTCGCTTTGTAGTTCAGGCTGGCCCTGAGCTTACTATGTAGCCCAGGCAAGCTTCAAACTCAGCAATCCTCCTGTCTCTGCCTCCCGAGTGCTGGGATTACAGGCATGAGGCACCACGCCCGGCACTGTGGTATGTGGTATTGATTGCTGGTGGGCGTGAGTCTCCACACCCAGCATTGTATGTGGTTACCGGGGATCGAACTCAGGACCTTACACTTGCGAGGCAGGCGCCAGAACCATTGAGCTAACCCTCCGGCCCAAGCTTTTGGTTTTTTGAGCCAAATAGAGTGAAGAGAAATTATCTTGGAATACATATATTGTGTGAGTGCAAAAACTTTCTTTTTTAATATTTTATAATACTAAAAAAAAGGACAAGCAAGCTGATGCTTGGACATGTGTGATATTATTCTCTTGTAATTTGTTTCATTCACTTACCAAATATGGTGATAATATTTTTAGTTTATTTTTGGTTTTGGGGTTTGAACTGAGGGCCTCATACATACTAAACAGGTATTCTACCACTGAGCTACATCCCCAGCCCAGTATTTTTATAATAGCAGATATACTTCTAAACCATAAAATCTCAGGACTGCAGATTTAATCGAATGAGTACATTAGATTTATTTCATTATTCTTTTATTTTAAGGAACTTTAGAATAGTTCCACGATTTTGCTATTACACATAATGTTATCCAAATTCTTGCAGTGTGCTTTCTGAAATAATATATGAGAAAATATTTTATAATCTAAAATGTCCTTGCATTCCTTAAATCACTTGGTTTAAACTACATTAGTATTCAACACATATTTGTGAATGAAAGCAATAATGAGTTTATTATCTAGTCCTCAGTCATACATACACTTTGGACAACTGTGCTTAAACTCCTGATTAATCCTTAACTTGATTAGTATTATTTTCAGCTGAACAAACTGGTCTATATTGTTTTATATCTTTCATAAAAATACTGTATCTTAAAGTGTCCCTGACTCCACTGAGACAAACCTCTCCCTCTCCCTCCCTCTCTCTCTCTCTCTCTCTCTCTCTCTCTCTCTCTCTCTTACTGCCTCACTCTTGCTCTCTCTTCACACACACACACTTGTGCACACACTACTGAATGATTTCTTTTTCCTAAGACAAAGTGAACAAAGGTAAAAATCACAGATATTTCTGCTTTGTACTTACCAAAATATTTTCTTGTTTCCTTACTTGTATCAATGGCTTTATTATTTTGGTAGGAATGTAATTTAATTGCCATAGTTGCCTCAAAATGAGATTGTAAAGTTAACAGCATTCAATAAAGCACTATGTATGAAACCATAAAACCTTTTAGCAGCATTATAAGGTTGTTATGAAAATTTGTGTTTCAGAGGAAAAAGATCCTTCAACAATTTTTAAATTTGTTATATTTTTCTTATTTCTAGAGAAAGCTTGTTTTTTTCTCCTCAGTCTTTTATTATGAAGATTTTCAGACCTACAGAAAAAAAAAAAAACTTGAAAGAGCTCTGCAGTGAAAATTCAAGTATCCTAGTTCTATACTGTAAAAGTGACATCTGGCTTTGCACATCTATCCATCCATTAGTCTCTGTGTGTGTGCATGGGCACTTCATTGTAAATCCTAGGCATCATGGTCCTTCCCCTTTCGGCATCCATATCGTTACCTAGAGAGGAAATCCCAATTTAGAAGTCAGGTATTCTCTTTTATGAAGGTAAGGCTGTGTCCCTAGAGCAAGCTTAGAAATCCACAAATAAGATGTATCTGTCAGGTTCATGAGCAGGACTGACTTTAGCTCTGCTCTGTAAGAGCTTATGAGGACAAAGAAATAGGTAATATGCGATGGCCTTCAAGTGAAATGTCAGATGACAAGCTGCCCTGTGCTGGACAATTTCCCAACCATACTTCCTGCTTTTGCTAGGTTGTTAAATATATATTGGTGTATTGCCATCTTTCACAGGAATGTGACCAACTAGCTCTCTTCTCTGTTTATAATTGAGGGAAAGCACTCAGAGTAAGTGACTTGTCCAGGGCTATACAGTTAATATGTGTCAGGATGGGCAAATTCAACATATTTCTATGGCTCTAGATCCTGAGCTACTTCCAATTCTCTAGATTTCCTTGCTTCAGTGACCTTGACTATCACCTCAGTTTGATTCTCACTTAGGTCCCATTGACATGTTGGAAGGTATGAAGAAGACCAAGAGCTTAGAACTTATCCTTGGAGTGGATGGTTTAGAGGGCTGACTCCAGTCCAGAATACCCAGCTCAAGACATTGAGAATCAGCTAAGTAGAAGCAACATAACTAAGAACAGACAGACTCCTGCCTACCTCTAACAGTCATGGCTTGCTGATTTTTTTCAGGTGTTTTGAAGCCTTCCATATCTACTGTAACTCAAACCACAAGGACGAGCCTTATGTCAGCATCACCAAGAAGCGGCAGATACCGAAAAATGGCCTCTCAGAGGAGATTGAGAGGGAGGTGGGGCAGGCAGAAGGCAAACTATTCACCCACCGCTCTGCATTCAGCCGGGCATCGGTGATCCAGGCTTTCTTGGGCTCAGCCCCCCAGCTAACCCTGCAGCTGTATATAAGTATCTCACAGCAGCAGGTCACTTTTGGAAGAGGTATGTATCTTTTTATTTTTGTTTGTATTTGAGTCTTAAAAATGGGAAGTAAAGCATATAGTTTATTTTGTTTCAAGTGAAATCCATCCATATTTGCATTCAATTTGAGATCTGTGTTGAAGTTACTAAGTTCAAATTTTATTGAGTCAAAATGATACCATTCATGTTGCTTATGAGTCTGCATTTTATGTAGAGCCCCAAAAGGGAAACTGACTTTCATTTTACTATGGATCAGCTGGGCTGGAGTACATGAAGGCCCAGTGTCTCACAGTTCTTGTTGCGTTAGTGTCTTGATGCTGGCTGTTTTGGGGAATCTGTTCTTCTCTATTTGCTCTCTATGTGGGCTAGTTTGGGTTTCACTGCAGCATCGTGGCTGCTTCCAAGGGTAAGTGTCTTCAGAGGAAGAGAATGCCAAGTGAAAGACATATGACCTTTTGTGATCCAGCCTTGGAAGTCATGGATCATTAATTCTTCTGCATTCTCTTTGTTGAAGTAGTCACAAAGTCCTGCTCTGGTTCAAGGAAATGTGTAAGAAGTCAACTCTAAGTCCTGTTGGAGATGCAGAATTGTAGAAGTCTTAAAATTCCACCAGGGCCATTTTTAGAACAGCCTTTTTCAGCCTTTGGCTAAAACTGTAGCTGAGGCCAGACCTCTTGGGATTTCACTTCTCTTACAGTGATTCTTCTAAACTAGCTGAGACAGTTGATTGTAAGAGCTTTGCAGTGAATGATGGAATCAAGCCCACTGTTCTGTCTGCTTGAAGTTCTAATAGGTATCTTAGCACAATTCACTTTTAAGTAAACACAACTTTCTAACCTTTGAGCTGTTCTCACATTGTCAACCTGAGGGCAGAGTTTGGTTGATTCATTTTTCCCCAACAACTTCCTTTTGCATTGGACATAAGTGGAAAGACTTTAACTATAAAAGGTAAATAACTGCTTCCAAATATTAATACTATATGTAAGTGAAAATTAGGCACCCTGTTAAATTTTAACTTACAGTGCAAAAAAATGTAAAAACCTTAAGTTGAAAAAATACATATTTAGGAAAACACTGAAGTCAGAATTTTAAAAATATTCTTTATTTACTTTATGCCATGAATTTTGTCTTCCTCTGTCTGTATTTTTGACTGGGTGGTAAAGTCTTAAGTCCTAGTGGGATCCCATCATGTTTGTATATCTGAGTGGTCTCCCTTGTCCAGGTTACCTATGAGTCTTAAGATATTAGTTAAGGTTTTAAGTAGAGTTCTTGAACTTTGGTTGGTTAACGTTTATATGAAAGTGCCTCCCACAACCTGTGGTAGACAGTACATAATAAATACTATAACACCTTTATTTTCTAAGGATTTATAACAGGAATAGGTATTTGCCAAGATAAGTCTGCTCTGGTTCCAGTTTCTGCACATTTCTCAGTTAATTGTTTTTCCAAGTGACACAGACATGATGATAAAGTGCAGGAAGGATAGCCTATTGGAATTTGATACCTCTATCCATTTTTCTCAGATTTTTTAGTAGTGAATAGTGCCTTCTGGGTCTAATCTGGGGACTATTTTCTCTAAACAAAACTGTACTGGAACACCATACCATTTCATTTATATATCGCCTGTGGCTGTGTGGGGTCACAATGGCAGGACTACAACAGATAACGTAAGGGTCACAAAACCTAAAGCATCTCCTCTCTTACCCCTTATACTGAAAGTTTACCAACACTTGTTAGAGTTTTCCAGACAGAATTCCAATTAGGGAGATAAATACTATCTTGGAAAATGTCAGTATTAAAAGGGATATCTATGAGGTATCCCCAAGGACTTGGAAAAATGCAAGTCTTCTGAGTTGCAAAAAGGAAGTGAGAATGATTCTGTTAGAGATGTAGCAGCCATTTATGCAGGTTGTTCATACCTCGTTACTGGCTTAATATTTCTGAGGGAGAAATCACTCACCTGTGGGGAAAAAACCTTCGTACATGGAGGATGGGCCGGAAGTGGTGGCAAACCTGCATCATATGTGCCACAGCAGACTGTTTGTACCATTGAATGCTCTAAAATGTTCACCAGCCCTAGACAAGAGTGTGTCAGAGAGCCAAATGTTGGCAGGGTCTTTCATATAGTTAAGAATGTGTTTGATGCATGGGACAAACCCTGATGACAGTGTTAACCTAAGATTTATTTCATTCATTTAATAAGAAACCAGAAATAGGCAGTTGCGGGTGCTGTTTCAACAATAGCAGCATTGATATATCTGAAAATCTACTGGTATTTTGCTTGGATCGTCATTTTCAGTCCCTGCCATCATAGCTGTATTTAAGGCAGGAATGAACACTGAAGATGGAAAGAAAAATGTCTTTCTTCTTTAATTACTAACATTCTCAGAAATCTCCCAGAAATGCTTCACTTTGAGTCTCACTGATAAATCACATAATCACCTAACTTTAGGGCATGCTTGGAAAGCCAGGCATAGTAATAATGGCCATCACTGTCTTAGACCAGTACCCTCAAACTTCATGACCGTTTTTTTGTTCAAATATACATTTCACTATTCTAGGAATTTAAGTTTTTACTTAGAAACTTATTTTTAATTGGCTTTATTGGTACATTTAATATACACATTATGTTCCCTGATGATTATTAGAGTTACCTGGGAACTTGTTAAATATATAGTTTACTGGAACTTTGGAATCCTGTATGCTCTGAATCTGTGCTTACTTAGCAAACATGGGTGAATTTAGCTTCAAGAGAGTTTGACATGAGAGAAGAAAAGATGGAAACAGCTGCATAGTAACTGGAGAGTTGTTTTATTAATAATTTGTTATATAATCATATACTATATATTTCACCATTAAAAATGTACATTTCAGTAACTTTTATTTTATTCATTTATTTATTATTTTTATTCAGATTTTTTCCATCATTACCACTAGCTAATTGTGAAACTTTTTCATTACACTGAAAAAAATTCTACTACCCATTAGCAGTTATTCTCCATTTCCTTGTTTTCACAGTCCCTAGGCCCTGGCAACCACTCCTCTCATTTGTGTGATTTCATTCATGGATGCAATAAATGTTTATTGAGTATGTTCTATGGGTTTTTGTTTCTATGGGTTTGCCTTTTGTGCATATTTCATATAGATGGATCATACATTATTAGAAAGTTATAGTCAGTGAATAATCAACATTGTATGTAGAAGCTCCATTGTTGGCTAAGTTTGGTCATATTGAGACTCCCTGAGATTATTCTAATCTCAGCAGGGGCTTGATCAAGTCACTGGACTTTGGAAGATATGTTTCTGTGAAGCCCAGATAAGGGAACCAAGGTTGTTCTGCTCTAGGATGTCCCTGCAGCCTGTCATTTGGCCTGTCTAGTCCACATATTGTCCTTCATTCTTCCATTCCAGTTGTAATGTCAGTAGTAATAATGGTTATTTCATAAATGCTCCCCTTGTGCTAGGCACTATGACAGACATCATAGAATTTCATTTCCATAATGTCCTTGGTAATATTCTCTTACTAAACACGAAAATTGTGATCGTAGCCTACCAGAGGAATCAAGATTTGAGGTTATATTTGTGAGATTTC
This sequence comes from Thryonomys swinderianus, assembly GCA_004025085.1. Taxonomy (NCBI): domain Eukaryota; kingdom Metazoa; phylum Chordata; class Mammalia; order Rodentia; family Thryonomyidae; genus Thryonomys; species Thryonomys swinderianus. The sequence goes on along the minus strand of PVIC010031445.1, from coordinate 9,998 downwards.
ATTCATGGATGCAATAAATGTTTATTGAGTATGTTCTGTATTTCAGACTCCATGCTGATCCATGAGGATAAAGTGCTATAAGGTAGACAGGCCTTTGTCATCTTAGAATAGATAGACATGAAATATAAGCAGTCATTTATTTATTTTATTTAAAGTAAATCCCAAAAAATGAAAGGTAAGCAGCCAGTTGAGGAATAGTGATAGGATCTAACCAAGTCTGAGAGAAAAGTGAAAGATTTCCAGAACACCGGTTTATACTGAAAAATAGTATGTGAGGTGGAGAAGGCAGGTAAAAGAAAAACAGGCAAAACCATTCCAGCATTTCTAGCTTTACCCCTGAAACAATGGGAAGGCACTGGTAAGTGTTAAGTAACAGTGCTGGATCAGATTTCATTTTAGAAACTAATGACTCTTGGAAATGAATGAATAGTAGTGAGGGGAAAATAGGGAGGTCAGTGAGTGATCTGCAGTAATTGCCAAAGTGACACATAATGACTTGTCCTGAAATAGTGGATTGTCAGAGCAACATTAGGGGTGTGGAAGTGGAATGACTTAGATGATTAATTGCATATGGAGGTGAGGCAGTGAAATATCAAGAGTGGTTCCCAAAGTGGCTCTGAACATGAACAGTTGCAGTTATGGATTCCTGTTAGTATTGGTGGAGGATACCAAGGAGAAACAGCAAATTTATGTGGTATATTTTGCTTTCTGATTCAGACTTAAAAAATAAAGATTCTGTATAGCCTATGAAAAAAACATGTTAAATTAGCTTAAAAGAGAGTACCAAGAAGGGGCATATGAATATTGCGGAGGCATATTGAAATGAATATGTAATTGGAGACAAAACTGGTTTTATTACAACATGAGAGGGTGGACCACTGAGAGAATGTCTTATCAGTGATATATAATTTCCAAAAGATATTTCAGAAGGCTCACAAGTAGTGCAAGGCTAAAATCAGAGGACCTGGAGTAGTGGCCAGAATACAGGACAATGTTCCCACAGAAATATAATTTTTTGCTAGAATATTAAACTCAAATCAAAAATTATAGCTCCCTCAAAAATGGTCTAGTCATTTAACTCATTATTTATTATCACAAAGCTTTATCAGGAGTCAGAAAATTAGCCCCAGTGCTTGGATGATTGCAGGTGTTGGGGTCACTGACTATGACAGTCACCCAACGTTGGCCCTTGGGAAGAGACAAGAATGCCATGCAGAGGGAGAATGCACAAGGTATATACTGGGCAAGTCACACTTTTGTTTCCTTTCTCTTATGCCTGATGATTCACCCTCAGTCTCTAACTCTGTGGAAGCAGGACTTGGGGTGGCCTTTGGCTAATTCATAGGAGTGTCCCCAGAACAAAGGGAATAGTGTTTAAGTTATGCTACAGCTCTTTGGGAGCTGTGCTTGTAGAAACCGAAGAAGCCATTCTGGCCACAAAATACCCACTGAACCTTGTTTTCATAGACATCTCATTGTCAAGTTGTGATTCCTTGTAGAACCTTGAAGCACTTCAACTTTATCCCTTCCTCTTCTGCTCACTGAAGTAGCAGTCAGGCCTCTCCTTAAGTGACTGCAGGTGGCAGGTCATCTTCAGCTGGTCACATGGTAGGGATGACATCATGTCCCTCTCTGTCATGAAGGATATTTGTGAGAGGGTCTGGGTTTTTCCAACTGAGTGTCATTCTGTGAAAAGTGAATGCCTTTAGGACAGGTGTTGCCAGGGAGTTAGTTTTTACAGTCAGATCTTGACATGTTGGTTAAACAACTTTCTGATATTTAAAATCTGTTTATTTGGCTAATGACTATGGCTTATTATACTCCACAGTATAGCCACCTGAGTTCTTCACAGCACTGCATTGAATAACTCATTCAGGGAACAAGAAGGCATAGTGGTAGGTTAATCACATCAGGTGGGCAGTTCTGTGCAGTCCACGGGGTAATCAACACCAGTAGTCACTGTGACTGCTGTATGGAGCCAGCCTTTCTGGGGTCTCTCAGGCTATGTTTGGTGTCCAAAGTGGTTTGGAGGCTGAACTTGAACAAACACCTGCTGGCAAGCACTCCACAGAGTTCGGGGACTGAGAGGACCAGCAGGGACTCTGCCATCCCTTTATGCATTGTGCTCAGCTATGCTTATGGGTGTCTTATAAAACATAGGGGCCACAACCAGCATATCATCAGCCTGATCCCACACCCTGGCAAATGTTCTCCCATACCTGCAAGGGACCTACAGTCCAGAGGGACAGGGGTGTGATAATTGCCACCCTTACATGAACCCACCTAAGTTTAAGTCTTTTGTGTCTTTCTGAAAGGGAGGAGATATGATGAGGAAGGGTTGCCTCTAGTTTAGACCCTGTGAAGAGGGCACCATTGCTGACCAGTCCCCATTTAAGATAGGGAATGCTACCGAGTGAGAAGGGAGAGGCTGACAACCAGGTCAGCGGTGACTGCTCTGTCAGAGTATGTCAGGGTGTAGCCAAAGAAAGAGAGCCTGACTCTTTGTAAAGGGTATTTGAGGCCCAACAATTAGATCCAAGAAAAATGGATCCCTCTACTAAGCTTGATGGCATCATTTCCCAACCTGTGCATTACAAAATGGAAATTTATGACTAAATCTAGACAGTAGTTAGACTTGCTAGGCCTATGTGGCCATCTTAAAAGAAAATACGCTGCCAGTAGTTAAAAATCAATAACTATTTTTTTTTTTTTTGAGACAGGGTCTCAGTTTGTAGTTCAGGCTGGCCCTGAGCTCACTATGTAGACCAGGCAAGCCTTGAACTCAGCAATCCTCCTGTCTCCCTCCGCAATGCTGGGATTACAGGTGTAAGCCACCACTCCCAGCACTGTGGTATGTGATACTGATTGCTGGTGGGCATGAGTCACCACACCTGGCATTGTTGTATGTGGTTACTAGGGATCGAACCAGGGACTTGTGCTTGCTAGGCAGGCACTGGAACCACTGAGCTAAATCTGTGGCCCAAATCAACAACTTTTTACTTCAAATTCTTCATCTCTTTGTTTTCGTGAGACCTCAATATAGTATACACGTATTCCCAGTCAGTAAACATAAGCAACTGCTGCTTCATTAGGACTGGGCCTCTGATTTGCCACAGTCCCATATCTGACTCACTTCACTCATTTGTAGTAACTGTCCATCCACTATAGGTACTTGAATTTGTTAGTCTCACTCAAAATTAATTCTAGGTTTATAGTCTTCTGAAGAATCTGATTTATTGAGTAGTATACTTTAGTACTTCTCAAAATACTTTAAAAGAAGGGTCAGTATTAGAAAACTTACTTGCTTTAATTTTCTAATTCATTGTGAACTGCTGTGGTCATATTAATAGTTTTCAGCTCATACTTGACTTGTCATTTGACACCTGGGCAGATATATCCTCTATTTAAGAAGAAGAACTCACTTACTTAAAATTTGTGGTGAACCCAGATTGTCGTAATGGTTCCTCAGTGACAACTTTCAATTTCTGTATTTATTATAGCTGACCAGTAATAAACATCCCATTAACCAGTAACAGCCAACAACTGACAGTTTGAATAGATTGGAATAACTAATTTGTTTTATAATATTCTTTTGTGGATATTATTTTAAAAATTCATTTTATTGGTATTAGTATATTTTAGATATACATAATGAACACGTTCATCATAAAGAATTTGAACATGTACATTATATATTTTGAGTCTTTTTTGAACAATCATCCTTCCTTCAAATCCTCATCCCCTCTTTATTTACACAAACTTTGTTTACATGTTTTCCTTCTACTCTTTTTATCTTTTCTCCTTCTTCTTTTTCCCTGTTCCCCTCCCTTAAACATTTTCTTCCTATTTCCCAGTATCTGTTACACATTTTGGTCCTTATTTACACTTCCAATTTCTTACAATAGAGAAACAATGTGATTTATTTCACTTAAGACTATGGCCTCAAAGTGTATCTTTTAAATGCCTCAAGTTTGTCTGTCTTTATATTAGGGTAGTATTCGATTGCCTAAAAATAACAAATCTTCATCTATTCATCCATTGATGGGCATTTGTGCTGTTTCCAAGATTCAGCTATTACACATGTGCTCCTATAAACATAGTTGTGTATATGTCACAGTGGTGTGATGCTTATAATTCTTTTGGGAAGATACCAAGATCAAATGAAAATCTTAGCCCTCATATTTTAAAGAATCTACATACTGATTTCTACAGTGCTTGTATGAGAGTATACTCCCACAAACCATGGAGAAGGGTTCCTTTCTCCCCACAGCCCTTCCAGCATTTGTTGTTCGTTGATTCTTCTTTCTTTCTTTCTTTCTTTCTTTCTTTCTTTCTTTCTTTCTTTCTTTCTTTCTTTCTTTCTTTCTTTCTTTCTTTCTTTCTTTCTTTCTCTCTCTCTCTCTCTCTCTCTCTCTCTCTCTCTCTCTCTCTCTCTCTCTCTCTCTCTTTCTTTCTTTCTTTCTTTCTTTTCTTTCTTTTCTGTTTTAGGCTTTTGAGACAGGGTCTTGCTTTGTAGTTCAGGCTGGCCCTGAATACACTGTAGCCCAGGCTGGCCTTGAACTCTCAACAGTCCTCCTGTATCTGCCTCCCAAGGGCTGGGATCACAGGTGTGAGCCACCACGCCCAGCATTGTGGTATGTGGTACCGTGGTATCGGTGATTGAACTAGGTACCTTGTGCTTGCCAGGCAGATGCTGGAACCACTGAGCTAAATCCACAGTCTTCTTGGTTGATTCTTGAAATAGCCATTCTTTCTGGAGTGAGATGGAATCTCAGTGTTGTTTTAATTTGAATTTCTCAAGTGACCAGTGTTGTTGCATATTTTTTCATATATGTATTTGGCATTTCTATTTCTTCATTTGAGAATTGTCCATTCATTTTAGACAGCTTTTTGGATTGAGTCTTTAAATTTGAGAAGTCTAGGGTTTTTTTTTCAAAATTCTTTATATATTCTAGATGTTAGCACTTTGAGGAACAGCTGGCAAAATTTTTCCTACTCTGTCTCTTCACTCTATTCATGATTTCTTTTGTTGTGTAGAAGTTCCTCAGTAAGATGAGATCACATTTATTATTGTCTCTATTATTTTCTGAGTGATTTTTTTCATAAAGTGTTTGTTCATAAAGTACACCTATATCTTCAAGAGTTCTACCTATTTTCCAGTAGATTTAGGGTTTCTGTTTTAATATTTTGGTCTTAGATCCATTTTTATTTCATTTTAGTGCATGGTGAGGGATATGGGTCTAGGATTGTTCTTTGGCCTGTAAAAAGCCAGTTTTTCCAGCACCATTTATTAAGGAGGCTATCTTTCTTCTAGTGAAGGTCTTGTCCCCTTTGTCAGTGTTAAGGTGACAGAGTATGTTTGGTGGTGCTTCTCTATCTTCCAGTTTCTTCTCTTGGTCTTCAGGTCTGTTTTTTTTTTTGCCAGTACCATCCTGGTTTTTTTCCCCTTTATTGAATTTACTGGTATGTTTTAGGTATATATTATCACATTCATCAAGAGAATTTATACCTGTACATGATGTATTTTGATTCTTTTATCACTGTATCTTTATAGTATAATTTCTAGTCAGGGATTATGATACCCTCTGCCTAGCCTTTGTGACTCAGAGTTGCTTTTGCTATTGTCTGTCCCTTCTGATTCCAAATGAATTTTAGGTTTGTTTTCTCTAATTCTGTGAGGTATGCTATTAGTACTTTGGAATTGTATTAAATCTATATAGTAATTTTGAAAGTATGCCATTTTGATTGTGTTGTTTCTTCCTGCTCAAAAACAAGGGGTATCTTTCCATTTTGTGGTATGCTCTTTGATTTCCTTTTTCAGAATACTATAGATTTCAATATAAAGGTCTTTTACTTCCTTCATTAGATTAATTCCTAACCATTTCATGTTTTCTGATGCTATTGTGAAGGATGTAATTTCTTAATTTCTCTCTCAGTGAATTTATTTATGTACAGGAATTTTATTGATTTTTGAGTGCTGATTTTGTGTAGAGCTATGCTGCTGAATTTAGTTATTAAGTCTAGAAGTATTTTGGTGGAGTTTTTGGGGTCTTCTATGTAGAGTATCATGTCATTCACAAATAATGATAATTTAACTGTCCTTACTAATTTTATTTCTTCCTTCTGTCTAACTGCTCTGGCTAATGATTCCAGAACTATATTGAGCAGGAGTGGTGATAATAGACATCTTTATCTTGTTCTCATTTTAGAGTGCAAATTTTCAGATTTTGTCACTTAGTATAATGTTAGCAGTTGGTTCGTCATAGATGGGCTTTCTCTATTTGAGATAAAAAGACAACTATTGCAATTTTCTATAGAGTTTCTATCATGAATGAATGTTGTACTTTGCCAAATGATTTTTCTGTATCTATTGAGATGATCATGTGGTTTTTGTCCTTGGTTTTGTTGATATGCTATATTATACTTATTGATTTGCTTATGGTGAACCATCCATGCATCCCCAGTATGGATCCTACTTAGTCATGGTGTATAATCTTCTTCATAATTTGGTGCATTCTGTTTGCCAGTATCTTACTGAGGATTTTTGCATCTAGGTTCATTGTGGAGATTGGTTACTGACTTTCTGTTTTGGTTGGATCTTCTCTAGTTTTTTTTTTTTTTTTCTCTCTCCCTCTTTTTTGAGACAGGGTCTTGATTTGCAGTTCAGGCTGGCCCTGAGCTCACTATGTAGCCCAGGCAGCAATCCTTCCATCTCTGTCACCCAAGTGCTGGGATGACAGGCATGAGTCATCAGGCCTGGCATCTCTGGTTTTGATATTAGGATAATACTTGCTTCCAGGAATGATTTTTGGGAGCATTGCTTCCCTTTCAATTTTATTAAGGAGTCTGAGGAATGATTAGATTTCCTCTAAGTTTCTTTTAGAATATAGCAGTGAATACACCAAGACCTGGGATCTTCTTTGTTAATAGGTTTTTAATTATATCTTCAATTTCATTGACTAAAACTCAGTTATTTAGAATTTTTATATCTTCTTGATTCATCTTTGGTAATTTAAATGTGTCCAGGACTGTATTTGTTCTGTGTTTTCCATCTTATTTGAACACAAATTCTTGAAGTAGGTATTTTCTTCTGGATTTCTGCTAAATGTTATGATTTTATCCTTTTCATTCTTAATATCATAGGTTTGAGTATTTTCTTTCCTTTTTTGATAAGTTTGGCTAAATGTTTTTCAATTTTATTTAGTCTTTCAAAGAACTAAGTCTTTGGTTCATTGATTTTTTTGTATTCTTTTCTTAGTCTTAATTACATTAATTTACTCTCTGGTCTTTATACTTTTCTCCCTTGTACAAGGCTGGAGCTTTACCGGTTCTTTTTCTAGAAGCTTGAGATTCAATATTAGGTTGTTTATTTGAGCTCACTCTGTTTATCTGATATGGTAATTCACTGCTATAAATTTCCCTCATAGGACTGCTTTCATTGTTTGTTGTGTTGGCATTGTCATTTATTTATAGAGACTATCTAATTTGTTCTTTATTTTCATCTGTGGCCCAGTGGTTGTTCAGCAGAGTATTTAGTTTCCATATGTTTATGTAGATTTTGTGGTTTCTTTTGCAGTTGATTTCCAGTTTCATCACACTATGACCTGGTAATACACATGGGATAATTTCAGCTCCTTTGGATTCACTTAAGCACTTTATGAGCTAATATATATGGTTTGTTTTATAGAACATCCTAGACACAGCTGAGAAAAAATGCATATCCTTATGTTGTGAGGTAGAACACCCTGGAGACATCTAGTAAGTCCATTTGTTCACCAGTTTGGTTCAGTTCTAATATTTCTTTTTAAATTTTTGTCCAGTTCTATTTCTGACAGTGGATATTGAGGTCCTTCATTCTGATTGTGTTAGTGTTTATTTGATTTTTCATGTGCATTAATATTTGTTTTATATAGTTGTGTACACTGATATTAGGTCCATATATATTTATGATTATTGTCTCTTCATCTTGGAGTGTTCCCTTAATAAGTATGTAATGACTTTCTTCATCTCTCCTCATCACTCTTGGCTTGAAATCCACTTTGCAAATAAAATAGCTACCCTAGATTTTTCTGGGTTCTTGTCACATGAAGTACTATTTTCTGTCCTTTGACTTTCAGTCTATGAGGTTTTATGAGTTAAATGTGTTTGTTATGTAACACGTTGTTTTAGATCTTGTTTTTTGATCCATGCTGCCAGTCTGTTTCTTTTGATTGGTGAGTCAAGACCATTTACATTGATAGTTATAAACAGATATGTATTGGCTTATCTTTGTCATAATATTTTGTTGTTGTTGACTCCATTTCTTTCCCCTCTGCTTAATTGCCTGCCTTACCGATAGATTCCTTCTATTGGTCCTCATAAAATTATAGTCTTCCTTATTGCTTTCTAGAATATCCTTCAGAACATCTTGGAATGCTAATTTTGTGGTTATGAATTTGTTCAGGTATTCTTTGTCATATATCTTATTTCTTCATCAATTTTGAAGGGTAGTTTTGTAGAGTGCATCAGTCTGAGTTAGAAGTTGTTTTGTTTGAGGACTTAAAATATTTCAAGCTCTCCTTGACTTACAGATTTGTATTTCTTACAGATTTGTAATTCTGATGGGCTTTCCTTTGTAAGTGATTTGTTTCTTTTCTCTAACACTTTTTTAATATTCTGCTCTGAATTTCTGGAATATGATTTTTTAATTGAATTCTTTATTGGTACAATTTATATACATCTCAAAATCATATATAACACTGGGAAATTTGTACCAGTATATGCCACAAGTTAATTCTCATTTTTACCCATATCCCTACCCACTCCCCCCTCCTCCCCCCTTTATACATGCTCTTTTATTTTCTTTCTGTATCATATTTATTCCTTCCCCTCATCACATTCCCACACCAAGTTTCCTATAGAAGTATTCCACTCTATAAAAGCTGTCCTACTTTCTAGAACTCATTTGCATCTACAGGTGTTCATGCCAAAGAGAAGATCCAGATATTGTCTATCTGTGATCTATTGATTTCACTTATTAGTATATCCTCCAGGTGTCTCCATTTGCATCTAAATGGATCGATCTTGTCATTCTTTATGGCAGAGTAATACTCCATTTTGTAAAAAAAACACATCTTCTTTATCCACTCTCCAGTTGATGGGCATTTGGGTTGTTTCCAAGACTGAGCTATCACGAACTGAGCTGCTATGAACAAGGGTGTACATCTGTCTTTCCAATGTGAGTTTTTAAATTCTTTTGGAGTATGATTATTATATCCCCATGTGTCTTTTTTTGTGGCAAATTAGAGTTCTGTATGCTTCATTTATTTCTATGTCAAATACTTTTTCCATGCTTGGGAAGTTTTCTGCCGTTATTTCTGTGAACAGGGTTTTATGTTGTTTGCACTGTCTTCTGCTTTTTAATTAACTCCAATCAATCTTATGTTGTTCTTTACATCCTCTTGCAGCTGTTGTATTGATTTTTCATGGCCGCTTTCTATTTTTTTTTTTTTTTTTTGAGACAGGGCCTCGCTTTGTAGTTCAGGCTGGCCCTGAGCTCACTATGTAGCCCAGGCAAGCCTTGAACTCAGCAATCTTCCCGCCTCTGCCTCCCGAGTGCTGGGGTGACAGGCGTGAGCCACCGTGCCTGGCATTGTGGTAGGTGGTACTGATTGCTGGTGGGCGTGAGTCAATACCATATCCAGTATTGTTGTATATGGTTACCTGGCATCGAACTCAGGATCTTGCGCTTGCAAGGCAGGTGCCAGAACCATTGAGCTAAATCTCTGTCCCCCCCCCCCTTGCTATTTTTAAGAATTTTTTCCCTTTTTTTTTTTTTTTTTTTTGCTTTTTTTGGAGACAGGGTCTTGCTTTGTAGTTCAGGCTGGCCCTGAGCTCACTATGGTGCCCAGGCAAGCCGCCGCGAACTCAGCAATCCTCCTGTCTCTGCCTCCCGAGTGCTGGGATTACAGGCGTGAGCCACCACGCCCAGCATTATATGTGGTAACCGGGGATCGAAC
>PVIC010031444.1:0-21314 GCA_004025085.1 Thryonomys swinderianus | reverse complement strand
GGGTCTCACTTTGTAGTTCAGGCTGGCCCTGAGCTCACTATGGTGCCCAGGCAAGCCGCCGCAAACTCAGCAATCCTCCTGTCTCTGCCTCCCGAGTGCTAGGATTACAGGCGTGAGCCACCACGTCCGGCATTGTGGTATGCGGTGTTGATTGTTGGTGGGCGTGTCTCCACACCCAGCGTTATATGTGGTTACCGGGAATCGAACTCAGGACCTTGCGCTTGCAAGACAGGCGCCGGAACCACTGAGCTAACCCTCCGGCCCTCAAAGTAGACTATTTTGAAGCTGTCATTGTTTTGTTATCCCTTTAGTGGTAAACTGAAATTTTCACTTATTTATGAAAGTCTCTCTATATAATTAACCAACCGTATAGTAAATATGTTGCTAAGAAATTCTAAGAGTTTAACTATTATCTTTGGACTTGCAAGTAGTATTTGGGAAAAGGGCTATCTCTAAAAAATTATGGTAGGGGAAATAAGTAGCAACAAACACAAAAAAGAATGAAACAAAAGCATTATCCCTCACATTATACAAAAATTAACTCATAGTGGATTAAAGACTTAAAGGTAAGACTGCAAGTGATAAAAATCATCAGGAAAAAGGAGGAAGACATTGATCTGGCTAAAGATCTTCCCAATAGGACCTTAGTGCTCAAGCAACAAAGGAAAAAAAAAAAAAACAAATGAGATTATATCAAACTAAAAAAAATGTATGCATAGAAAAAGAAACAATGAACAGAACAAAGAGTCATTGTGTGGGAGAAAGTATCTACAGATTAGTTGGATAAGGTATTAATATTCAGTATAAGAAGAATAAGGGATTCAGAACAACAACAAAATCCAAATTTTGAAGGGAAAAAATTAGTAAATTCATGCTTAATAAAAGAAAACAGTGAATGAAGTAGTCAAAACATGCTTAACTTTACCAGTCATCAGGCAAATGCAAGGAACAATAATGTCTGATGAACAAAAAAAAAGAATTGTTGTGGAATGCTTCAGGGATGTCAGTACCATGATCGTGGAAAACAATATATATTATCCAATTTTTTAAAAATATGTGAGGTGAAATGAAAATCTATGGTGAAATCCTAATTTAATAAATTGCAGTAAAAGACACATGACCATTAACCCTTCTCAAAATGTCCCCCACTTCAAACATATGTATATAATTATTCTTGTCATGCTCTGAGGCAGTTCTAGAAGTCCTCTTTCATGACTTCCTTTAAGAAATGATAAAATATATGGTAAATATTGTTTCTGGTTGGCATCCAGTGAAAAGGTGGGCTTGTGAGAGGGTTTAACATGTGGCTCTCTGCCTCATTTCTGAATAGTTCTCTGAGATGCCCTGCTCTTCCTCAAGGTTAGAATGAGCTTCAAAGGTAAATATTTTGAATTTATTCTGGGTTTCCAGACAGCTGCAAATGCAACTAAAGACACAAATGAGGATTTAGAGCCCAGCTTCAGGTGAGGATAGTAATGGGATAGGTATGTTCTCAGCAGGAGTGAGTCTCCTGAGGAGATGAATAACAAAGAGCCTTTTACTGGGAAGTTGCTGTAAAAGCTCACCCTGTTTTTTGATGACACTTTCTGAACACCAGAATGAATATTATTTTCAAATGAGCAAAATCAAACATGCAAAAATATCATAGATGTAAAATATCACTCACATTATAAACGTATAGACTATATGTGCAAGCACTGCATATTCCTAAACTGACTTTTTGGGAGAATATTCACTTCCCTGTGTTTTGTACATCAATTTGTGAAGTATTAAGAAGCCATTGAGTCTATTTCTTCAGATTCCCTAAATCAAATTCTTAGTATTATTGTAAATTCTGTCTATCCCTAGTTAGTTCAGTTTCATTATATAACTCTAAAATGTTTTCTTGAAGATTCCTCTTGAAAAAATGGTTACACAAATGTTAATTATAGAATCTGAGTAGTTTAGAAGAATTATGTGGCTTCAGGGAAGGAAAATCACTTAATTTTGGTGTAAATTTTGTTGGGAAAATAGACGAATGAAAAAGCAAACACCAATGTACAGATGACTTCCAGACAGTACCCCCAAGATGTTCCTATGCACACCTGAACTGAGGTGGGCCAGGTTGAGTTACAGGTACTGGTCCAGGTCCAGAGGTTCTGCCTCCCATTTCATCGCCTGGTCCACAAAGGCAACATTACTTCATGAGTTTTGATGTTGACACAAAGGTTCAATGAAAGACTGATAGCAATTCTAAATATAGCAGGTAATAGGCACTGATTCATTAATAAATTTGCAGGTTGAAACAAAATAGGGGAGAAATAAAATTTACTAACCTATATACATGTTAGGTAATGCTGTTAGGTAATGCATATATTTTTATAATGACAGCTTCTAAGCGGAAAACAAACCTCAACATTCACTCAAGAACAGAAAAAATAGTGTGGCACCAGTATATTGACAAGGTAAACATACAGTATTGCCGTGAAAAATGTGCACAGTACCCTGAAGCCCTAGGATGAATCATGCTACTGTGGTAATAAAGCACGACCCTCGAGGGTGAAGGTTCAAGTGAACAACTGGGACAAAGCTTTTCACAACTGTTTCCTTTTGTCCCTCTCTTCTGTTCTATATTGTATTAGTACAAGTTAGCAGTAGGTGATGTTCACCTTCTTATAGAGTCGGTGCACGCACTGAGCATATGTTGATTCACTTTATTCCTCCTTTATTCCCCCTTCTGCTCTCTCCACCCAACCCTGGAAACCCTTACTCCATGTTCTTTTCTTTTTTAAATTTAGCTCATGTTGGCAGCACAATAATTATAGTCCTTGAAGGTATGTGATAGATCTATATGACACATCTTAACTATCTTTTTTTTTTTTTGACAGTGTCTTGCTCCATATAGTTCAGGCTGGCCCTGAGCTCACTTTAGCTCAGGCAAGCCTCAAACTCAGCAATCCTCATGCCTCTGCCTTGCTGGGATCTCAGGCATTTGTGGTATGTGGTACTGATTGTAGGTGGGCGTGAGCCACCACGCCTGGTATTGTTGTACGTGGTTACCGGGGTTAGAGCCAGGGACCTTGAGCTTGTAGGCAGGTGCTGGAACCACTGAGCTATATCCCCTGACTATTTTAAATATCTTTATGTCCTTCCCCATCCCCCTCACTCCACCACTGGTCTCTTGTGTCCTTCCCATTTGCAAATTCTTTATTTCATTTTATCAGTCTATTTTGCTTGTTATTTACACTTTCAATTACTCATGTGAGAAACCATACAATATTTAAACTCCTGTTTCTGATTTTAATTAATACTATTTTCAAGATGCATCTCCAATGTATCCTTCCTCATAGCTACACATATCACATTCTGTCATCATGTATACATACCATATTTTATCCACCCACCTAGTAATAGATATCTAGGCTGTTTCCAAGATACAACTATTAAGAATTGTGCTGCCATAAATGTGAGTGTGAATGTATCATGGTTTGTTTTTGTTTTGCTTTGGTTTTTTGAGACAGAGCCTCACATTGTAGTTCAGACTGGCCCTGAACTATGCACCATAAGGAGCCCTTGAACTCACATCAATCCTCCTGCCTCGGCCTCCTGAGTTCTAGGATTACAGTTGTGATACTTAGGAAGGGGATACCTGGGTTAAATGGAATATCTGTTTTTGTTGACTTTTTGAGGAATTCCCTACTGATTCCCTAATGATTATACAAGTTTCAATCCACCAGTGATATCACAAGTCCCTTTCACATCACAGCCTCATCAGTGTTTGTTGCTACGTGATTTGTTACCATCATTTCTGGAAAGAGATAAAACCTTAGTATTGTTTCAATTTACATTTCTCCAATGACCAGCAAAAATGGAACATTTTTTAATGTATGTAGTGAGTGGCTGTTTGTACTTCTTCTAAGAAATGCGAATTTTTTTCAGCTGCCCATTTTTCAAATGGGTATTTTATTTCTTGGGAGGGGCTAGACTGTTGAGTTTTTAAACTATATTTAGATACTATTCTTCTGTTTGAGGTATAGCAAATCGTTTCCTATTCCATAGGTTCCTCTGTTAGTTGTTTCCCTTTGCTGTGCAGTTTTTTTTCATTTTATACAATCACATTTGTTGATACTTGCTGTTATTTCATGTGCACTTTACTGTCTTTCCTGAAAGTCCTTGCCTGTACTTAGGACTTCAAGAGTTTTACTTATTTTATCATCCAACAGGCTAAGTAATTGTTTTTATGTTTAGATATTTTATATACTTTATCTTAATATATGGCAATAGATATGGATCCAGTCTCATTCTTCTGCATAGAGATAACCAATTTTTCCCATATCATTTGCTTAAGAAGGTGAAGATATGAGTTTGAGGGAAGATGTACAAATTTAATGCCAAGAACACTGTGTCCTCTTTAATAAAAGAGAAAAAAATAAGCAATCTCCAGATGTATATACTATGCATGACCTATATCTTATTTTATTTTAAATCTAAATTTTGTACAAAAAATACTGTATGTAAAAGAAAAAGTAGTCTCTCTGCACACACACACACACACACACAAAACAGAAGGGAGGATAAACAAAAGAGGATACATGGCTCTATCACGTGGCAAGCATTTAGAGCTTTTGATGTCAAAGCTAATCCGAGGCCTGGAGGGGAAGATCCACATGCTGTGAGCAAAACACAGTTCTCAGTAGGTTCCTGAACCTTGGAAAAATACACAGTTAATTTAAGGGCTGATTTGTACCATGCCTATTGGGGAAATCTAAGGTTAGCTTAAAAAGTGTTTGATGACAGTTGACATTCAGGTAAAAAGTTATTATATGTAATAGGCAAATTATATTTTTTGGAATATTTTTCAGCACTGCCTATACGTATTTATATATAAAAATCAATGATTTGCAAACTATCAGAAAATAAATAACTTGATATCAAAAATCAACTGTTAAAATGTTAATTTCCCCCAAATCAATATGCACAATAAGTTGAATTATAGAATAAAATGGCATAAATCTCGAGATTTACCTTTGAATTGTTTTAGAGAGTAACTGAATCCTACATGTACAGATTATTCTATTTTTAACTCAAAAGCATCTAACTATCTAAACAAAAATTGTGTATTCTGAAGAAAGACTGCTTTGATTTGGTAACATGTATATTTCATGGACTCTACTTTGAACATTTAACTAAGAAATCCAATGTGATTACTTCAGTAACAATTCAATTTGAAATGTCAACTATGTTCAGCATTTAGAAATTAATAGCTAAATCCCTTTAAAGATCAGGGAAATTTTGTTCTGGCTTGGAATAATTTTATAGCCTCTGAGTCTCCTTTTGCATTGTTTGCATATTTTAACCTACTTTGAATAATGTACTTTCTGTAAAGGCCATTACTTCAAAGAATTTTGACAGTCACAGCTCAAGTTATTAATATTTCATACCAAATGTGGTATTTTCCACTGGCAGAAAATTTTCCAAACCTCAAATATACTTTATCTAAACTGTGAGTACATAAATTCTGAGTACGTTAGAGTACAAAAACACAAAAGCTGTTGAGAGTTTAATCATCTTTTTTCCTTCCCTTGTCTTTGCTGTCCGGGAAGAAGCGATTCTGAAGCAGCAGTCATGGAGAAGACAGCATGGCTGGCAATACTGACCTCTGCGATTTCTCCAGAGGCAGAGACTAGACCAGTAGTGAGGAAAAGGGAAGATGTCTCCTACTAATGTAAAAATATAAGTAGGAAAACTGTGACCAGCACATCTGACAGTATCAAAGTCCTCCCAACTTAATGAGGTTAATAAATATGTCATTACTTCTGAATAGCACCAAGAACCCTGGATAATTCTTCTTCTGGACTACAAGACTATTTGACATAACCTGAAATGATTTGTTCAATTATTCCAGAAACTTGTTTCAGGATTGACCTACTGCTAATCTCCTAAGCACTGATAGAGTATTTAGAAAAAGAACACAGAGAATAAATAGTCTCTCTCTTCTTGAAACTTATGGTTTAGTAGGGGAGGTAGATTCAAATACTGTACATTGAAATATATATATATATATATATATATATCATGTCAGATCACATCATATCATATATAGTTTATAGTACTGCCAAGCACTTAGATATCCATTATGCTAATTATGAATTTGTTGCCTCTATTCTAAACTCATGTTTATTTTTCTTGCACGGAAAAAATGGACCTAAGAGACTTTAAGTGCTTTTCTTTGCCCACTTATATAACATTAGGTTTTGCCAAAGAGGTTTGTAGAAAGACTGTAGTAGAAAGGACTGTCTCTCTGGCACAGCTCCCCAGGCTGCTCCTGGAAGGTCCGTGTCTCATCAGCACCTGCTCCATCTCTTAGCTCTTCTAGCTCCAGCGAGCTCCTCGTCCAGCAACTGGCACCTGCAGGGCAAGTGTCTATTCCAGCACCATATTCTTATGATGTGCACAGCTTGTCCAGCATCTGATTTTTACAAACCCCTGTTCTTCGTAGTAACCGGTGTCTCCCTCAATAATCCCTTCATTCAATTTCATAAGTTCTGGTAAGATATATCTTATGATAGCTTTCCTATGTACAATGCCAATATCCGGCAAGTCTCTAAGAGCACATTCTCAGCAGAATTTACTGGTTCGGCACTCCAGAGACTTCTCTGCTCGGCAGAGATCACAGCCAAGCCTCTCCAGTGAGGTTAGATCTCACCCCTGGGGTGCAGAGTGGGGAAAATCCTCCTGGGAGCTCTAACTCCGTCTCAAAAGGTACTGGCTGAGATTTTGGCTATACTTTATCCTTGACCGTTCTCTTCTTACTAGCCAATTTTTCTTTGTTTAAGTCCCATTATAATCAACATTCTTTGTATTAAACTTCTCTTGTCTCACTAGCTTGAAGTATATGTCTCCTTAATTGATCCTGACTGATGCAGGCGTGATGGTATTTTAATTCACAAACACACGATGTAGGCTACATCATATCTGCGCGATGTTTTATGAGTGTCTCTGTTCACTATATATTTGTGTGACTTCTGTTTCACCTTCCAGACACACCCAGGGTTGTGTTCACTTGGAATCTCCATATACTTTCTTCTCTCCAGACCTGTCCAAGGGTTGGGGCTGAGCAGTGTTCTTCCTCTTTTCCCCATTTATTTTATAATATCTCTGACTCTTTTCACTGCTGCTTCACACAAAATTTTTGCTTTACTTCTCTCTCTCCCCAAACACATGAGGGGCCTCAAAGGCAGACAGCATGCCATGTTATGTCTGTATTTTCACCACCTAGGAGAACGCACAGCACATATTGTAGTATGCTTTTTAAAAGTTGCTAGAGAGGAATATATGAGTTAATGAATGAACATTCACATTCTTATTTCTTCTTTTCCTCTCATTTCCTGCACTTATCCCCCACATTTTTTTCCAGGTCCTCCCAGACATAAATACATAGTGGGGGGGGTTCATTTGCATCACTAGCTGAATGTACACTGTATGTTTGACATGTTTACTAATTGTAACAGTGTCCAAGAAACTAGGTGATCTTCCTTGCAGCTCTTCAAGCTGCTCAGGGTCTGTGAGGTAAAACAGCAAGAGGGAGACTTTGGGCCCAAAGCAGGGTTTTGAGATTTTTGTTTTGCATTGTTGGGTATAAGCATTTATTATGCACAGATCATCACCTTTGACGCTTCATTCTTGCTCCTCTTTCCCTCTATCCGACTCTCTCAACTACATTCTAACTTTTGCTCTGGAATCCAGAGGGAAATCACATAGTTCCTCATCCAGATGAATTCCTGTTGCACATCTGGTGCTTCTTACTGATCTGATGCATTACAATACTGCCTGCTGCCTCATGTCTCTGGGTTTGGGCCTTATCTAAGAAATACTTAGCTGTGTTTTCACCTCATTTTCTAGTGCTTGTTTCGAGGATTTTCAAGCTTTCACCCTATAGAAGCCATCAATAGAGGGCTTCAATAATTCACCCAAGCCACCATGATGAGGTTCTCTATTCCAAGGCTTCTCTTCTTAGGTTCACTATCTAGGATTCAGGGTTGAGTATTAGCTGACAATCTTTAGTAATTAATGGGGGATATTATTTAATTAATCATTTTGAATACCTAATCCTCCATTAAGAGAAACTATTAATTGGCCTTTATTCACTTGCTGTTTGGGTTATCAAATGACTCCTTAATGAGATTTTTCAAATTCTAGTGGGGCAGCATAGTGGCAATTAAATATGAGCTTATATGTAAGTCTATTTGAAGATTTGATCAAATTACTTTATATTCTGTATATATGTATATTCTGTATATATACTCTTATTGTCTTTAAATTACAACCACAGAATATAATATACTACATTTCAATATAACTATATATGCCATAGTGTTTACTGAGCCACAATTTTCTTGTCTATAACAGAAGGATAATATGAGGATTACATGATATAATCAACATATTGGATTTAATGTTTTGAACAAAGGAAGCATGCAACAAGTATTGTATCCTATTTCACTCTGGATATAACAGTACATTTGTTTGTATCAAGGTCTTGAAATTGAATTGGATACTTATAAATATTTACATCAGTTTATTTTCTAAACTATTTTGGGTATATCTATAATGATACTGTCATTACATTCTTGATCCAGAATGGAATTTTCAATGGTGAAACTATTTGAGTGAAAATAGAAACCTGCTTATAATTTAATTATTTTATACTGCTTATAAAGATACTAGGTAAAAATTGAGATCTTTTGTGTGACAAAAAATTAGAAGAGGATATATCTGAAATAACATTCATCTTAATGACGAAGAACATCAGACCTTATAATAGTCAAGCAGGAAATATCATGTGTGCTATAATTATCATATCTTAAAATGATTATCTTCTCTAAGAATCAGACTTTCCCTAAGGGGATATGAGATTTGCTTTCCAAAAAAAGCATTTAGAAAGCAAGAGAAAGAAATGTGTGCTTCTGTGAGACAGCAGGCTGTGTTTTCCATCCGCTGTTATTACACAGTCAAGTCATTTCAAAAGAAAAAAAAAGAATTGATTCTCAGATATCAGGTTCAATGATTCTGAAAATCTGATACTTTGAGGTGTAAATTTGCTTTTCTTTCTTCTAAAATGCCTCTCTTTGCTCCTACAGCTATGAAAACAACAATTTTCATTTCCTATGTTTGTTTTGCTTTTGTATATTTTACTTAACAGTTTTCTTTTGCCTTGTCTTTTGCTCTTAGTTTTTGATGTAAAGGCTTCATTGTTCAGGCACAGCTAATCCACTTCTCAACTCCCAATGCCCTGGTTATTGAATGGAATACACAGGCTCTAGAGGTTAGCTTTTATTTGAGATCAGAAAGACATTATTCCCTCCAGCATTATTCAGTGTCTGTTGTGTTTCTGAGAAATTGCTTCACCTACAAAAATATAAAAATAATCTTACTGACATAAGTCACTAACAAGACTTGCTCAAGCAGGTCTACTATGGCACTCTTTAAATCAGTAGAATTGATTCACTGATCTTTAAATGACCTTTAAAAGTCCAGTTGCTGCTTAAAAACCATTAAAGAAAAATCCAGTATGATTTGTTTGGCTCTTTATATAAAAGAAGTTAAACTAATGATTAATTAAAATCATTTCTTGGTTATGTAAAAACTTGTACTATAAATAATGAAAACTATATTTGCAAAAATTTTGATTATACTAGATATTTATGTTCTAAGTAAAAAGCACAGATGGGTTTTATATGCATGTTCATACATACTGTATAAAGGTACACAGTCTTGTGTTGTATATGTAGATACTGTGTCACAATGTGTTTGAGAAGAAAAAATGCTTAACTGAGAGTGGAATAAACTGGTTCTTATTTCTGCAATCCAATCAAACATTATAAATTATTATATTTTCTTATAAATAAAAATGTGATGAAAATATTTTTAAATTAAAATGGGAAACCCATATAAAAGTCAATATCATTATTTAGGGAAAATAGAAATGTAACATATTAAAATCTCAAGAAAAGAATAAACCAGGTAATTCATCTTTTTTATAGAAATAGAAACTTTAGTGCTTACTAAAGATAAAGGCTCAGAAATTAAACGACAGCTTCATTACATGAGTGCTCATATCTCCTTTCTGTTTAGGAAATAAAACAGGTAGTGCTTTACAACTTAAAGTAGAGGGGAGAATTAACGTCTACCTCAGCTTTAAAGAGAGGTCAAAATAATCTACTGTTGGGCCGGAGGGTTAGCTCAGTGGTTCCAGCGCCTGCCTCGCAAGCACAAGGACCTGAGTTCAAGCCCCGGTAACCACACATAATGCTGGGCGTGGAGACACGCCCATCAACAATCAACACCGCATACCACTATGCCAGACGTGGTGGCTCACGCCTGTAATCCCAGCACTCGGGAGGTAGAGAAAGGAGGATTGCTGAGTTCGTGGCGGCTTGCCTGGGCACCATAGTGAGCTCAGGGCCAGCCTGAACTACAAAGCGAGACCCTGTCTCCAAAAATCAAAACAAACAAACAAACAAAAACAATCTACTGTTATAAAATATTAGGTAAATATCTTTTTTTTTTTTGAGACAGGATCTCACTTTGTAGTTGAGGCTGGCCCTGAACTCACTATGTAGCCCAGGCAAGCCTCGATCTCACAGTGATCCTTCTGCCTCTGCCTCCCGAGTGCTGGAATTACAGGTGAGAGCTACCACACTCAGCACTGTGCTGTGTGGATACCAGGGATCGAACTCAGGACCTTCTGCTTGCAAAGCAATGCCAGAACCGCTGAGCTAAATCCCCAGCCCATGAATATTACTTCAATTAAAAAATGACCATGGCTAGTTAGGTTGGGGTTAGATGCTTACATCAATGATTCCAATAATTAATTCGCTTGATACATTTACTTTGCATTTTTTCTCATATATAAGGACTCTAGATTTAGTCATGTGACTTTGTCTCAATAAATGTGACATTATCCAATGTGGACCAGAGGCTTGAATGTCCTGGCACACTAAGCCTTGTCCTCCTAAAACTGTGAAGCCTCTTTGAGGAGAACAGACCTCATAAAGAGAGAGACCCACCTATTCCAGGCTCATTACAGGAGCACAGCTCCCGGGCAACCTGCCTGATCTATTCACCTATGTGAATATGGCCAGATGGGCCAGCAATATATAACTGATGCAGGAACTTTCCCCAACACCTCCTGCATTAAATTGATAGAGTAAGTTTAATAATCAAAGTAACTGATTTTAAATAATGTGTATGAGGAAGAGCACATAGGGAGACACTAACTGTAACAAGTATCCTTGACCTCTAGCTTAAAGCAAACTCATGCTTAGGGCACTGGTCTTTTCCTTCTTATATTTTTATAGCCCACATGAGTATGGATTGGTAACTTAACAAAGGAATGTGTTACATAACTTCCTACCATTTCTTGTGATTTAGTAAGGCAGCAGACAGGAACAATGTTCACACATACTCTTTTTGTCCTTAGAATACTTTCTCAAATTTTCCCATTACACTTGCACAATTTATCTAGCAAAAAAAAACAAAAAACAAAAAACAAAAAACAAAAAAATTAGAGTACTTCTATCCACAGTTGTAGTGGTAGTTCTAAAAGTAAAACAAAATAGGTACGAGGTGCAATACACTGAATTTCATATTTCTATAATACTTCACAACAGGCCAATAAACAAAGAAATTGGGGGCTTTCCTTTTCATAGTAGAGGATTGAACCTAGATCCTCACACATTAGGGGTAAGTGTTCTTCTATTGAACTACATACACTCCATCCATTCTTCTTTTTTTTTTTTTTTTGACACAGGGTCTCACTTTGTAAATTCAGGCTGGCCCTGAGCTCACTATGTACTCCAAACATACCCCAAACTCAGCAATCCTCCTGCCTCTGCCTCCTGAGTGGTGAGTTTACTGGTGTGAGCCACCATGACCAGCATTGTGGTATGTGGTACTGATTGCTGGTGGGTGTGACACACCATGCCCGGTATTATTGTATGTGGTTACTGGGGATGGAACCCATTAGCAAACACAATGGACCTTGTATTTGCTAGGCAGGCACTGGAACCAGAGTTAAATCTCTGAACTTTAAAAAAAATTTATATTAAAGAAGGTCTTCCCTAATTGCTTAAGTGGTCCTGACACCTGTGTTTCTCCAGCCCCACCATGAGGAAGTGAGGATTGCAAGTGTGTACCACCATGCCACGCCTAAGTGGGGACTCTTAATATCACACTGCGCAAAGGAACTGAGGCTGTAATCGTAAGTAAGTTGTTTTTAATACAGAAGCTAAGATCTCAGGCAGTATCCTAATATAATTCCACCACTTCATCCTCTTCGGCACTACTGAAAAAGGACTGTATAGACTGTTCCAAGCAATTTTGGATGTCAGAAGGAAAAGTGTAAATGTAGTTTTCCATTTGTAAGAAGATGCAAAACCACATGATAGTTGAGAGCTAACAAGAGGTAAAGAGATTTACAAGCATAAATATCTCTGAACTGAGGAGTAAGTCAAATTGAAGACCTCTTCTTTTTGTGATGCTGCTTCTACTGCCTATAAGATGCTGAGGAAAGCAAGAACTTTTACAAGAGATTAAGTGTGAAAGAAAGTTGATACAAGAAGGTAATAATGTCAAAATTTAAACTCAGTTATATAATTTCTTCTCTATAATAGGATATCTGAGAATGAAGGAGGCACTATGAGTAGGCACACTGGGACATCAGGTATAAGTTGGTACCATTCTAGGCACACTGGAGTATAACAGTCAATAGAATTTCAGAGAGGTTGGAACGCTGTGCTGTCTACTTAAGGGCTGAGACTTGTCACTGTGAGAAGAATAACACTTCCTATCAATTTGAATGAAATACTCAATGTATTAGGAAGGTAGTTTTTTAGCTATGATAATACAAGAATTTTCAGAAGAAAGCCTTAGTAACTGCATATACCATAAGTGTAGAATAAGGAAGCACAGACAATGCTTTAAATTGCATAGGAAGTTAAATATATTTGCAAATTAATACACTAAATCACTTCATCTTTTCAGGGGAGCCAAACACCCTCAATTGAGGAATGACAGCCTCTTTAATAAACTGTGCTGGAAAAACTGGGTTTCAATTTGTCAAAGATTAAAACTAGACCTACATATTTCACTATGCCTTAATCTGAAATCCAAGTGGATTAAAGATCTAAATATTAAAACAGAAACACAGTTCTTAGAGACACTGACATAGAAAAGACAAGACTTTGTGAACAAAACCTCGGTAGTATAGGAACTAGCACAAAGAATCAATAATTTGGATCTCATCGCATTAAAAAGCTTCTGCACAGCAAGAGAAACTACCGACAGAGTGAAAAGACAACCTACAATATGGGAAAAAATTTTATCAGCTGTTCCTCAAACAAAAGTCTACTATCTAAAATATCTAAAGAACTTTAAAAAATCAACCAGCCCCCAATTTAAAGACGCAATTCAAAAGCGGACATCTGATGTGAAGACATTTTTCAGATGAAGAAGTAAAAGTAGCAATGAAACATGAAAAAATGTTCAACATTACTGGTCATTCCAGAGATGCAGATGAAAACAACACTTAGATTCCATCTCACTCCCGAAAGAATTGCTGCTATCCACAAATCAGACAACAAGAAATGCTGGCGGGGCTGTGGGGAGAAAGGAAAGCTTTTTTCACCATTAATGGGAAGTTAAAATGGTGCAAACACTGTGGAGATCAGAATGGAGATTCCTCAAAAACCTAGGACTCGAGATGTCATTTGAGCCTGCTATCTCCCTGCTAGGCATAAAAATCAAATCACAAGGTCCTATGTGCACCCATGTTTATAGCAGCTCAGTTTGTGATAGCGAAGTCTTGGAAATAGCTTAAGTGCCCATCCATAAAATACTGTATTTCATAATGCCAGATCAAAAATTTCCCAAAAAAACAGTTTAAAACCGAGTTTTCTAAAGTGGTCATTTCTTTTTTTTTATGTGTTTTAGGAAGTGAAGTTTTTATTACATTATCCCCTAGGAAATATATTATGTTTATTTAATTTTTTTTTTAAAATGAAGAGTGCAAAAGGAAAAAAAAATTGTGAATGCCACTTAACTAAAGAGCCTTAAAAACAGCATATAATTGCCCATTTAAAAATCATTTTCAAGAGTTTTATAAGAAAATAGATGCCTGGAGGACAGTTTTTTCCCAACATTACATTTTATCTAGCAACCATTCTGTTTTCTTAATGTCTTTTACCATAGCCATGTGCTCAGCTGTTCATTTTAGTATCCATCAAGAAGCCCTTATGGATTTCTCTATGAGTCTAATTCCTGAAAGATTATAAACCTTTCTAAAAAGTAATGACCCAGGAAAAGTATTTCTATAAACAAGTCATTTCTGCTCATGCATCTTAATTAGTTGAGGTTTCTAAGCTAAGACTCTCCATACTCCCAGCAAGGATAAGGAGTCATAGTAATTTGCAATACTCCTAGTATATATGAGTTTCTATTCCAAAGCTTTAAGGCAAACATGAGGCACTTAGAAGATTTCTAAAAATGTATCTCTCCAAATCACATTCTTTGATGTTCAGGTTCAATAAATTTTGATGAGGACATAGGAACTTTCCAAGTTAACAGCATCCCAGGACATTCTGATACGGATTCCTCCTCAATATATTTCATAATATATTGGGAGTTGGTGCTTTTTAAAAGAGGTAGCCTGCAATATGTATATTGGAAGAGGAAAATAATTTAGATATGTTGGCCCAATTAACATTCAGTTGTTTAGAATCACATAAGCATATGCAGGTTAGAATCAGCTCTTCAAAAACACAGTTGAGTAGAATGGTCCACAATATTTCACAAAAGAGGAAGTTTTAAGATCAGCCATTCCATTCCAGCACGGAGGACTGAGGCCTACCGACTAGCCTAGCTCTACCCCGGAGACATGCAGAGAGGACTCAGGTACAGACCCCGGGCACCATTCCACCAAGGAGGACTGAGGCCTGCGGGCCGGCACCCACCATACCCCGGAGCTGCGTTGTGAGGACCCAGGTCCAAGAGGAGCAGGAGCCATTTCCTGCATGCCTGCACACTGGAGCTGTGCTGAGAGACCAGGCAAGATAAAAAAAAAAAAAAAAAAAAAAAAAAAAAAAAAAAAAAAAAAAAAAAAAAAAAAAAAAAAAAAAAAAAAAAAAAAAAAAAAAAAAGAAGAAGAAGAAAAGAAAAAAAAAAGATGGGAATCTACCTTCTATTTAGCCATCTACTCCTAGATCCCTCTATTCATCTCTTGTCCCCACACCCTCTCCTATATTCCTATCAGAAGCAATACCCAGAAGTGAAAGACTTAGGCTGCCCTATTTCTTCTCCTGTACTATTATAAGAAGGTGTGCAAAGTCTCCAACGGTCTTACAGCATACAGTTGGTAGGTTTTATATATGCCCTTTTATCCTCTATTACCCGCTGATATATATGAGGTTCTTGAGTCTAGGTGAACTTCATAAATCTGCTACCCTATTTCATTTTCCTCCTGTCTCCCTACCTCCCTGATTTCCCAGTGACGTTTTATCCCCAAAGCGTTCTGGGGCTACATTTGTGATTACATGTTGTGTACACATTGCTGATTAATTCTAAATTGTGACATATGGACATAGAGGTAACTCATGAGCTCAAAGCCTTCAGAATAGAAATTCACAAAACTTTCCAATTTACTTAGTGTGTTTAATGCTGATACTGGCACTGATTGTATTATGGTAGCAAACATGATGTGACTGTTTTACTCATATTCTTCCCATGATGTGTCAGAACTGAGAACTCTCAAGGGTCATTACAGATTCAAGAAAGACACCCCAGGAAGGTGCCACTTCCAAAGGGCCCCAGATAATAGAAAGAAAGAGACCTGCAACAAACATTGCCCTGTCATCAGGCAAAGAATTAAACAAATAGCGTTAGTAACAACAAAAGAGTAGAAATGAAAAAAATATACAAAAGGCCAGACACAAAGATCACCACCACAGGGATATTTTCCCACAGAGGAAAGGGAAATAGGGCAAACTGAAACTTGAACACCAGGACTCTTGGAGATGGTAACTAAAGCAGATCTAGTAAAATGGAAATCAGAATTCATTTCTGAGATCAAAACAGAGATACTGTCCAGAGTGAAAGACATCGTTAAAGAAGAGATTGGTGAAATGATAGAATCCAAGATAGCAGAAGCAATGGAACCTTTTAAACAGCTTCAAGAAGAGCTCCAGGGAATGATGGAGAATGAAAGCTTGTGAAGTAGGATGAACGAAGCAAAGAATTGAATCTCAGACCTAGAGGACAGCATAGCAGCCAATGAGCAGGAAAGATAATCTACGGAAAAGGGCAAGGGGCCATGAGAAATCAATTCAACAGCTTCTAGATGACTCAAAGAAAAATAATATAAGAGTGATTGGAGTCACTGAGGAAGCAAGAGACAGTGTAAAAGACATAAAAAAAATTGTCAGAGATAACAACAGAAACCTTCACAGGAAAAGAAATGGACATACAGATAAATGAGACCTATAGGACTCCAAAGGCCATGACATAAAAGTACCTACACCTAGACATATAATTATCAAGGGATCGCTTCTCTGCCTTTTGGCTAAGATCTAGTATAATTATCAAGGTTCCAGATGCACAACAAAAGAATGAAATACTAAAAGCAGTGAGAGAAAGGAAGAAAATCACCTACAAAGGGAAGCCCATTAGGATCACAGCAGACTTTTCAACACAAACAATCAATGCAAGGAGAGCTTGGAGGGAACTATTTCAAGCACGGCATGAAAACAACCTCCAACCTAGACTGTTGTATCCTGCAAAACTATCTTTCAGAATAGATGTGGAAATAAGATACTTCCATGATAAAGAACACCTGAAAAACTTCACAAATATGAAACCTGCACTCCAAATCATTCTAAAGAACATCTTGGAAAAAAAAAAAAAACACAGAAAATTCCATACCCACAATACCCAGGAGAGTGAATTCATTGGGGCAAACAAGAAACTAAATAGAAAAGGGGAAAAGAACCAAGAACAGGGAAACATGGCAGCTCTGAATATGTCCATATCAGTCATAACCATTAATGTCAATGGATTCAATAGGCCAATTAACAGACACAGACCAGCAGATTGGATCAATGAGCAAGATCCTACAATCTGCTGCATACAGAAAACACACCTAATTCAGAAGGAGACCCACAGACTGAAAATAAAAGTTTGGAAAACAATCCTCCATAGGAAACTGCAAAAAAGCAGGAGTGGCTATCTTGTTTGCAGATAAAATAGATTTCAAACTCAAACAGATGAAAAGACATAAAGAAAGTCACTATATTCTCATACAGGGAACTATCCAAGAGAAAGAAATAACAATCATAAATATTTATGCACCAAACTCTAATGTACCCAACTATATAAAACAAACATTACTGGACATGAAAAGCCAGATAACCACAAATAGTAGCAGGGGACTTTAATACTCCACTGTCAAAAATTGACAGATCTACTGGACAAAGAATCAATAAGGAAATACTTGAGCTAAATCAAACTTTTGAGCAAATGGATTATTAGATGCCTACAGAATTTTTCACCCTACAAAGTGAGATTATACCTTTTTCTCAGTTCCTCATGGATCATTCTCCAAAATAGATCATGTTCTAATTCATAAACAGGCATAAAAAATGCAAAGGAATCGAAGTTATCCCCTGCATACTATCAGACCATAGTGCCTTGAAACTGGAGCTGAACAGCAAAAGAAATTCCAAGATCCTCACAAACAATGGAAACTGAACAACACTCTGTTAACCAACCAATGGACCACAAAAGAAATTAAGGAAGAAATTAAACAGTTTCTACAACTAAATGACAACGCCAGCACAACATACAGGAAGTTATGGGACACAATGAAAGCAGTTCTGTGAGGGAAATTCATAGCAGTGAATGCCTAAATTCAGAAAATAGAGCAAACTGCAATAAACAATCTAATGATGTACCTCAGACAATTAGAAAAAGAGGAGCAAGACAAAACCAAAGCACATACTAGGCAGGAAATTATAAGGATCAGAGCAGAAATTAATGCAATGGAGACAAAGAGAATGATACAAAGAATCAATGAATCAAAGAGTTGGTTTTTTGAAAGGATAAATAAGATCGACAGACCCTTAGCCAACCTTATCAAACGAAGGAAGGAAAAGGCTCAAATCCATGTTATAAGGAATAAAATGAGGAAATCAGCACAGATCCACAAGAAGTCAAAGGATAATAAACATGTACTTTGAAAATCTATACTCCAAGAAGATGGAAAATCTAGAAGAAATGGATAGAGTCCTAGACTAATATGAATTTCCAAAGTTGAATGAAGAGGATATAAAAATGTTAAACAACCCGATATCAATCTGGGAAATTGAAAATGTAATAAAAAACTTACCAACAAAGAAAAGCCCTGGTCCTGACGTCTTCACTGCTGAATGCTACAAAACTTTTTTTTTTTTTTTTGAGACAGGGTCTTGCTTTGTAGTTCAGGCTGGCCCTGAGCTCACTATGGAACCCAGGCAAGCCTTGAACTCAGCAATCTGCCTGTCTCTGCCTCCCAAGTGCAGGGATAACAGGCGTGAGCCACCACACCCGGCACTGTGGTATGTTGTATTGATTGCTGGTGGGTGTGAGTCTCCATGCCCAGCATTGTATGTGGTTACTGGGGATTGAACTCAGGACCTTGCACTTGCGAGGCAGGCGCCGGAACCACTAAGCTAACCCCTCCAGCCTCTTCTACAAAACTTTTAAAGAGGAGTTAATACCAGTACTTCTCAATCTCTGTAAAGAAATTGAAAGGGAAGCAGTACTCCCCAAATCATTCCTTGAAGCAACCATCACCTTGATTCCAAAGGCAGGGAAAGACTCCACCAAAAAAGAAAACTATAGGCCAATCTCTCTAATGAACATTGATGCAAAAATCCTCAATAAAATACTAGCAAACAGAATACAGAGGGTTATCAGGAAAATCATACACCCTGATAAAGTCCGATTTATCCCAGGGATGCAAGGCTGGTTCAACATACATAACTCAATCAATGTAATACACCATATTAACAGACTCAAGAACAAAAACATATGATTATCTCAATAGACACAGAAAAATGATTTGACAAAATCCAACACCCATTTATGTATGATCAAAATTGTACAGAGAATTGGAATCAATAGACTTTACCTCAATTTAATACAAGCTATTTATGAGAAACCAACACTCAGCATCATACTTAATGGGAAAAAACTGAAACCTTTTACATGAAGATCAGGAATGAGACAAGGATGCCCGCTGTCACCATTCTTGTTCAATATAGTGCTGGAAACATTAGCCATAGCAATCAGGCAGGACAAAGATATGAAAGAAATAAAGATAGGAAAGGAAGAAGTGAAACTGTCATTACTTGCTGACAATATGATAGTCTATCTAGAGGATCTTAAAAATTCAACCAAAAGACAGCTAGACTTAATTACCAGATTTGGTAGTGTTGCTAGATACAGGGTTGTTGCTCAAAAATCAACAGCCTTTGTCTACACAAACAACAGACTCACTGAAAGAGAATTTGGGGAGTCAATTCCTTTCACAGTAGCACACAGAAAAATGAAATATCTAGGAATCAACTTAACAAAGAAGTGAAAGACCTCTACTCTGAAGACTATAGGATGCTGAAAAACAAGATAGAAAAGGAGATCAGAAAGTGGAAAGACATCCCTTGTTCCTGGGTCGGGAGAACCAACATCGTCAAAATGGCTATACTCCCACAACTACTATACAGATTCAATGCAATGCCGATTGAAATCCCAACACCATACTTCACAGAGCTAGAGAAAATAATACAAAAATTCATCTGGAACCACAAGAAACCTAGAATAGCAAAAGCAATTCTAAGCAACCATGACATGGCATGGGGGTATTACAATCCCCAATTTAAAACTCTACTATAAAGCATGGTACTGGCAAAGTAACAGACCCGAGGACCAGTGGAATAGATTAGAAGATTCAGAAACAACCCCAGATACACTAAGCCATCTTATCTTTGATAAAGGAGCCAAACATCACCAATGGAGGAAAGACAGCCTCTTTAGCAAATGGTGCTGGAAAAACTGGGGTTTAACCTGCCAAAAACTAAAGCTAGACCTATCTCTTTCACCATGCACAAAACTCAATTCACAATGGATATGAGACTTAAACACTAAAACAGAAACAATAAGCCTGCTGGAAAACAGGTTAGGTAAATCCCTTGAAGACATTGGTTTAGGCAGATAATTTATACAAAAACCTCTATAGCACAAGAACTAGCAGAAAGAATCAACTAATGCGATCTCATCCTACTGAAAAGCTTCTGCACAGCAAAAGAAGCCACTGGAACTGCTAAAAGACAACCAACAACATGGGAAAATATCTTTACTAGCTGTTTATCAGACAAAGGGCTATTATCGACAATATATAAAGAACTCAAACAGATCAGCCTCCCCAAGTTTAAAGACCCAATTCAAAAATGGGCATCTGAAATGAACAAACACTTCTCAGAGGCAGAAGTCAAAGCAGTCAAGAAGCATATGAAGAAATGTTCAACATCACTGGTCATTCGAGAGATACAAATGAAAACAGCACTGAGATTTCATCTCACTTCACAAAGAATGGCTGCTATTACAAAATCAACCAGCAATAAATGCTGGAGAGGCTGTGAGGAGAAAGGAACCCTTCTCCACTGTTGGTGGGATTGCAGACTTGTTCAACCATTGTGGGGATCTGTGTGGAGATTTCTCCAAAAACTAGGACTAGGAGTCCCATTTGACCCTGCCATTCCCCCTGCTAGGAATATACCCAAAGGAATTTTAAAAATCACATTGGAAAGACAGATGTACACCCGTGTTCATAGCAGTTCATATCACACTCGTGATAGCTCAACCATGGAAACAACCCAAATAACTATCAACCGGAGAGTGAATAAAGAAGATGTGTTTTTTTTATAAAACGGAGTATTACTCTGCCACAAAGAATGACAAGATTGATTCATTTATGTGCAAATGGGTACACTTGGAGGACACACTAATAAGTGAAATAAATAGATAACTGATAAGCAAATACTGGGTCTTCTTTTTTTATTGAATTCTTTATTGGTACAATTTATATACATCTCAAAATCACATATAACATTGGGAAATTTGTACCAGTATATGCCACAAGTTAATTCTCATTTTTACCCATATCCCTACCCACTCCCCCCTCCTCCCCCCTTATACATGTTCTTTTATTTTCTTTCTGTATCATATTTATTCCTTCCCCTCATCATATT
>PVIC010031443.1:0-21303 GCA_004025085.1 Thryonomys swinderianus | reverse complement strand
AGAACAAGAGTTTCTGAAATACTATGTACTACTCACTAGGGACTAGAAAAATTGAAAAGTTACAATCTGAAGATAAACCAATAGTCCTGAAAGAGAAACTGGGCAATTTACTGACTTAAATGTAGCTCTTTCTCAATGAAAGAACAAAGGAAAGAAGGAAGGAAGGAAGCAAGGAAGGAAGGAGGGAAGGAAGGAAGGAGGGAGGGAAGGAAAGAAGGAAAAGAGAAAAATAGAGAAAGATTGATTAAATGAAAGATTGAAGATGAAGTTTTGAAAAAATGCCATGGTTTTCATTTTCAGAACCTCACATGAAATTAGTAGGGCTGAAAATTTAGCTCAAGTGGTACCACACTAACCTTGGATGCACAAGGGGCCGAGTTCAATCCCTGGTACTGGAAAAGTAAATAAATAAATAAAATGAAATTAGTTATTTCTTTACATTATATCTAATTTATGTGTAAGTGACAGAGAACTTAGCACTAATCATCTTAGTTGAAAGTGTTGTATCTTTAATTGCAACAAGGCTGTATAGGTTGTGACTTTGAATTTTATTTAATTACTAAGTCTAGAGAGAATTTTCAGAATGGTCCATCCTAGATACTATAGAAAACATGTAATCTGTTCAACTATATTTTGACTGTTAATTATAAAATAAATGAATGTACATATTAAATGAAAAATATGAGAAATATTTGATATATTACAATTCATAGTGTAAAACATTTGTTTTATGGAGAATCATAAGAGAATGAGAAGGAGTAACTAGGTAAAGACAATATTTGTAAACTGCATGTAGAACAAAGGGCTAGCCATCATGAGCTTCAGAAACATCTTTCCCCACTTATGTGTTATATACTTGCTAGTAAGGAATATAGACACTGTTCTCATTTGTATGATCTCTGAGTAAATAGATATGATTATTTTCTCTCCATCTCTTTCCTAAATAGATCTATCATTTAAGAAGTGATGGGGCAATTTCCTTTGGAAAAAATAAAACAGATAATATAAGCACATATCTATGTAGTGTAGCAGATTACACCATTTTCGCAATTCTTCTTTGTATTATTAAAGACAACCAAATATGTCATCTTCATAGCAGAATTCAGAAAGCGCTGGGAGATGTTATACTTTTGTTTATTTTAATGAATTCTGCACATATACTGAAGCACAATGCTGATTATGAATAAAATCACAGCACCCAAATTAGAAGTGAAATAACTTCAAAGGGGCCTTTTGCAAACTGTAGGAAGGTAGAAGAAAATAATATTCTTTGTGTTAAACTCTACTTTGTCATTTGGAAATTGATTTATTTAAAATATCTTCTTAAAACGGTTTCAATGATTTAAAACTTATAGACGAATGGGTAAGGAAAATCTGGTGTTTGCACACAAAGCAATACTTCTTTGCTGTTAAGAAAGATAAATGAGTCATTTATAGGAAAATGAATGTATCTTGAGACCAATGTGTTAAGTGAAATAAACCAGACATGTGAGCGTAAGTGTTGCATGGTTTCTCTTATTTGAAACCCAAGTTGTAAATAAAGAGTAAAATAAAAAATAAGTGGTAGGAAGTTGGGAGATAGGGTTTCCAAAACCAAAAAGTAGATCAAGAGATGGAGGGAGTGGGATGGATGGAGGGAAAGGAAAGGGGCTGAGAAAAGAAATGACGATCCTTTATGTACACGCACCGACCGTGCATGAGGAATGTCAACACTGCGCCCTGCTAACGATACCACAATGAGAAATTAAAACACACTTCAGGAAGACTTTCTGTTTTTATATCTATAAATTCTCCATGCCATATTTACATAAATAATGTGTACAATTTGTATTTCGGAACTGAGCATATACTATGTAGTACTTCAAAATTATGTGAATATTATACACAATTATGTATTATCTCATGAAATTTTTTTGGAAGAAAATATGCTTCTATGGGTTTTAAAAAGGAAAGCTATGATTTTACAAATATGCCATAGGAAGAATACACTTAACATTGAAATCCTCAGTTTAAAAGTCAAGAATTTGGTTTGTAGCATACAAAATACAGTAGCACCTTGATTCACAAACTTAAAAATCTTTCCATGACTCTGGTTACAGTTGGATGAGAACCAAATCAAATTCAACAGTTGGGTTCAATGCTGGCCTTGTGGGAAAATTTGATTTGGTTCTCAAGCAGAACCATAGAAAGAATTCCGTTCATTAATTAAGTTCAAGTTCCAAATCTTATTCACAAGATGAAGTCGCAAAAGCAGGTGATTTCCAAATTCCCTAAAGCATGGATGTTTTATCACGCTATTCAAAAGTCAAATATATAAGAAAATAATTATATTCATAAATTAGTAATTTTTGTCATAAACAGTAGAACTATTTTGAGATATTGAGAAGACATTAACGAGATGTAGTTCTAACAGTTACAATTCACCTGTATAAAGTTTAGTAATTTTTCAAGTGAATAACCACCTAAATTTGCATATGAATGATACAATTTAATGATTCATATATGTAATATTGTACTCATATCCAAACCATGTAATTTTATGGCTGTGTTAATGTTTATTTTTAAAATTAAAAATTTCAAAATAATGAATCAATTTAAAATCAAAAGTAATTCTTATACATTTTAAACATGTATCTCTGAAACTAATATTAATATATGGTTTGGTTATTAAATTAAGCAAGATAATAAACCATTGAAAAATAACAATAATATATAAGCATCTAATATCAAAGTTATTTTATAATAGTATAATACAGAAACAAAAATACAATGGATTTCGCTGAGGATTTCCTGAACCATCAGCATTATTGTTGAACTTCCTAACTACCTGGAAATTCCACAGTCCTCGCAGGACTGTGTTCCAGTTAGAGGAATCTACTCAGGAGCTTTGCTTCAGAGAAACATTTGATGTTGTTTCTCCACCAGTTCCCAAACCCCAAATCCCAATCCCATGTAGTTTAGTGTTACCTTGAGAAAGTAGCCATTATCCAAATTCATATCGTTCTAGAGAGCAAACATCTCCACAAAGTGGCCCATCCCTGTCACAGCTACGTCACCATAGCACCACAAAAGTTGCAGATACATGTACCTAAATTGCCCCAGCAGAGAGAGGTGAACCCGGCACTAGAGCCTGCAGAGTCCTACACAGAAGGAAGGTGGTTCCACTTCGGAAATGACATCATTCCCAAGACCTGTAGGCCAAGGTGTTGTTCTCAGGAGTCAGAGCACAGTTATCTGCTCACGAATCTCTGCTATTGTGGACACTGATATTGAAGGAGGTTTAGACATTATAGTTATAAGAGTCCTGTAGGAGCCCAAGTAGATATTTACATGAAAGATCCTGATGAAGACACGTTATAGTGTAACTGACCAATTATGAGAAAGGTAATTAAAATCTACAAGGGTAAAGTGCAGAGTCACATTTAAAGGAAAATTCATTAAAATAACAGTAGATATTTTTAACAGCACGGTGTGTGCCAAGAGGACATCGAATTCCATTTTATACATTGTACCTAGACAGGGAGCACCTGAATCTAATGGGATTGTATTTGTAATTTTTTGAGCAATCTCTGTATTGATTTCCATAATATTTCTATCATTTTATATTCCCATATTTGGAGTAGCACAATCTAAATTTTAGAAGCAGTCTATATATCCAGCAATAGATAAATGAATAATGAAAATGTTTTGTTTATATTTAATGGAGAACTATGCCACAGGATGATAAATTTGAGTCATTTGTTGGGAAATGGATAATCTCAAGACCATGATATTAAATAAAATGAATCAGACAAATAAGCTTAAATATCTTATAACTTTTCTTATATGAGAAACCCAAGGCACAAATAATTTCAAATATAAAGATAAAAAACATACAATAAAAACCAGAGATAATTGCAAATGGGAATGCAGTTTAGAGATGAAGGGGAAAAAAGGGAAAGAGAAGACAAAAAAAAAGGGAATGAAGATGTCTTAAGTGCATGTATCATCTTTGTAAAATGAATCTCAACATCATGGACTCCAAAAAATATGTACTATGTAAATTGTTTATTATAGTAAGAAATTATACACAGTGACCCTTCACATATGAGTTCTTCACATATTTAGAAAATATTGAAGTTTAGTAACAAAAGTGAAATAATTGTCTGCCAGCTGGAAATATTTAAAATGAGTTACACCATAAAAGTGTTCTAGGCAATCAGCTATGATTGAGCTAGATAAAATAATACAAATTATTAGTAAGAAGTATATGATTTTACAGATGTGCTCTCTGGCTACATAGGGATTTGAAGTGTGCATTTGTGTTTGAGATGAGAAAGATTGTTCTACAATATGCAGCAGGGAAGCAGATTTACACTGGCACATGCAGTTGTGTTGTGATACAGATGTTTCTAGTAAATATGGAAAGGGCGGATGGAAAGTTCCGTAACATGCTGAGACAGCTGGTTTTCCAGGAAAGAAAAGTGAACCCTGATCACATGAAATCCATGGTACTAAGTTTAGAGGAAAATTGGGAATATAACCTCAAGGTAAGACAATAATTGTTAAATAACTCTAGAATATATGAAGTATTAGTAAAATACAAAGAAGACACTAGAACATGTGAAGAAATGAATAAAAATTGTATTAAGCAACATGGTCATTAATTCAAAATACATTCATTTTTATAGAAATGCAAAATCCACAGTACTTTATGTATTAATTACTCTGTTATAAGTAGAGCCAAATATGGCAGCTAAATGAAAACTCATTACTTTTATTTCCTGCTGGTGGTAATGTAAATGCATATTGTGGAATTCATGAATAATTATCAACATTCATACATGAGTTTTTATACAATTTTATGATCAATAAGTTTGTTCCTATTTGCTTCTATTTTATTGAACACTGCCCATGATATTGCCCTGGTGAAACATAGTAACAGCTTCCTGCCTAAGCTTTACAACATAGAAAAACTATTCCCTATTGAATATTTGAGAAAATGTGGAGCCTCTTTAAAGTTGAGATCAAATCTGTTTACATTAGAGTCATTTTATAACATCAAATGTGGAGACTCTTATGAAAGAAGAAATTGAATTTAAAATATTTTATGACAAAATAGACAAAAATAAAAGTAAAACCAGAGAAAACACTCTGCACTGTTTATATAAACTATGACATCATGAGAAATAGGAGAATGTTGTTTTTGGAATCTAGACAAATGATAAAACTACAAAAGCTAGGTAAATAATAATTTAAATTTAGCATAATAAATACTTTTGAAATGAGGAGGAGGACACACAGAAAACATTTAGATTACAAATACAACTTTCATTTCAAAAATCTAAATACATACACAAGGGTGTTCATTCGCTCATTATTCTTTGAATGGTCAAGATATTTTAAACTCTTATTTAATATGAATGCTGTGTTTCATAATAAAAACAACATCAGTTAAAGACCCTAGAAATAAAAGCTCTACTCTTTAAAGGAAATACTGATTGACAAAAGAGCCAGAAAAATAGATCACCACTCTCTCCAGTACAACCCATGAATTAAAATAGTCAAAACTGATATTTAGAAAAAAATACACTCAAATATGTGAAAGTTAGTATAGGTCCCATTAGAAAACTACACTTACATATATATGATGACTTTGCCCCACCTATTATGAATGAAAAGAATCTATAATAAATACAAATTTATATAACTAAATAAATTTGGCTAACATTTCTGCAAACTGAAGTAATCATTGAGAAATTTTAAGGGAAAATCCCAAATAATGTAATCTAAACTTAGAGCAGAGACTGTGATGTGAATTTGAAGATTGTGTAGTAGAGGCAGAGAGACAAATTAAGGTGTTATTGAAAGAGTGCTACAAATGGTGAGTTGGTTATTGGGCTAAGGAAATTACTACAAAAATACTGTTTATCTGAGCACTGAGATATTGTATAGTATATATGATAATATATGATAGATAGATGATAGATAGATAGATAGATAGATAGATAGATAGATAGATAGATAGATAGATAGATAGATAGAACAAAGTATTATATATTCTAATTTTCGGGTCTTTATCTAGTAGGGGCTACGAGATTGCAAGTAATTCTCAAACACATTTGATATCACAACATCTAGTGCAAAGTTAAGTTTCAACTGGCCCCATTTATTTACATAGCACTAGTGATAGTGCCACCGTTGAAATGATAGTTTTTTTCTTAAGTCACGAATAAATTCTGGTAATGATCCAAATTAATTATCATGCAGACATATTCCAGTGCAAATGCTAATTGAATTTCTGGAACTCAGGCTTATTGAAGCTGTGCAGAAACATGCTTCTCTAGTTCCGGTGAAGTTATACTTAGGTTCAGATAATGAAAAGCAATTTTTCACCTTCATGGAGCATAGATAGAAATATAAATACAGGTACGATGTAGCCACATAGGATCCTCCTGCACTTTCAGAACAGCTCCAACAGTTGGCGCTCACCAACGCAGCACCAGCAATGCCCTTGCACTACTGTAAGCACAAGGCACCCTTAAATCTTCCGATGTTGCTTCAGGTAGTGTCACTGACCCTGTGCAGAATCCCTGGGACAGTGATTGGCAAACACAATTTGACTGATTTAGAACTTTTGATGAATAGAATTTGACAGCTAATGATCCAGATGGAGTGAAAGAGCTAAAGACAAGAAAAGACCTAAGGACATGCTAAACGTTAGGCATGTGTCTATCATGAATTTTTATTCTGCGGTTGTCATGGAAATGAGACTGGAACATGTATCTCCAGTGTCGGGAAATGTAACTTTGCCTCTCTGAGACTAATTTGCACAGGACACTGCTCCATGTCCATGGTTGGGTAGCTGGAGTGTGAGCAGTAATGAGTCTTGAGATGCTTCAAGCCACATCCTATCTGTCTGCCCCATTTTATCCTGAGATTTTAGATGCTATGAATGATGGCGAGAAGAGGGCTACTTTTGGGATGTCTACCCTTGAGAATCCATTAGCATTGATCTAGTCGTTTCTGGAAATTGTATTTTTCAATCTAGCAATGTTAAACACTGAAAAGGAAATCTTAAGAATTTACTTTTTCGTTCTTGAAAATACAGGCATAGAAATTGTGAAAAAGGAGAGTGAAATATGCGATGAAAACAAGACACTTATATTCTAGAGATAACAGAAGGGTACATTGGTACAGAATCTTAAGTTTCTGGTGAATTAGGCTGTATAGCCATGGACAACTGACTCCTAGACTTTTGATTGGAAAAATAACCTATTTCTCCTGAAGGTTTTCTTAATTTTTTCCCTATTTAGGAGGAAATTTTTTAAAACCTACTTCTCTGAAATATGCAACCAGTGAACAATGTTCCTTTCAGTTTCTCATGATTTCCGTAGCTCCAAAGAAATGCTTGAGGAACTACCAGCAAGAGAAACTACTTCAACATTTTGACATCTGTCCATATTTATAAACTTCAGCTTCCTTTTGCTTACAGCACTTATTGCAAGTATATAAATGAGGTGTGACAGAAGCCCCATGGCTATTATTGATAAACGATTGTGAAAAGCTTGTATTTTTATTATGTTGTGCTTAACCATCAAAAACAACCAGGGACGAACCGTAAGTTATTGTGTTGCACAAAATAGAAGAATAGCACTGGATTAGTTCTTAGTGCATGTATTTTTTTCTCACTAATAAAAACAGAGCATTCTGCCTATCAGTTTTATACAATAAATTACAAAGATAAACAGAATAGAAATATATAACCAAGTAATGACATTTTATTGAAAATATTACCTTACTCTTGAAAGACCCCTCCTTACCTCCACTAACTATATCGCATCACTCAGGCACATGTTCTATTTGCGTATTTGTTTGTTTATTTTATTTTCTAATTGCAGATTCTTATGCTGGCCTCAGAATGACAATGAATGTCTGGATTTAAGAAAATACAAAAGAAACTGCCACTGGGAACTATCACATTTGAAAACTCACATTAGCAAAATATCAGTTAACAAAGGTTTGGATATGTCTCAACTTTACATTGAGATAGCTGTCAGAAAAACTGAGCAGGACAGTTTAACGAGCTGCCATTCGAACAAATATGCTTCATAATTCACCCTTTGATTTACCCATGAAACTCTTACTATTGGATTTAAAAGTCCTTCCGGTTCTCAAATTAAATTATTTTGAAAGTTCAGCTGAGTATTTTCACAACCCCAAAGCTTAAAAATAATAGAGACAATGAAGCGTGAGCCAAGAGATCTATCACAAAGCCTGTTTTTATTTGATTTATATCTGTATATGCTACTAGATACATATAACTCATTTATAAAATAAAATCCATCTCTGGAAAATGTTGCCAGACAAAATGAATGTGACCTCTGTGCTTTTGAGGTTGCCCTTGGAGTAGCTTATAATAGTTCTGCTTCGACTGTATGGAAATAGAAAGTATGAAAACCTAACTTTCAAATCAGATTAGCTTAATATTAAAATAATAGCCAGAAATCAAACAAACTTAATAGCGATTTCTACAGTAGGATGGAAATCTTAAGGTTTTAAATTTATTTAATAAATACAATGAAAGATGAAAGGTAGAAAAGAACTCATCTCAAATTCCAAATACAAATTCCAAACAAGGGGAGGTTAAAATACTTCCTTTTTCGATTTGTTTGTTTATTTATGGATTCATTCATCAAAGTGGGACTGGAATTAGATCCAGGACCTCCATTCACAGTCATTCGCATGCGCAAACCCTCTCAGCCTCCTATCTTTCCTCCCTCCCTTCTTTCTTTCCTTCCTGTGCTTTCTCTTTCCTTCCCTTTCCCACCTCTTTCTTTCTTTTGATTTATTTCATTTTTTGAGACAAGGTCTCACGAAGTTGCCCACACTGGCCTAGATTTCCAGTCCTCCTGCCTCAGTCTTCCATTTACCTGGGATCTGGGATAGGTACCATTATGCCTGGCTCATCAAACTTCGTTTAAAAAAAAATGTCTTTAGCGGGGCCGGAGGATTAGCTCAGTGGTTCCGGCACCTGCCTTGCAAGCGCAAGGTCCTGAGTTCAATCCGCGGTAACCACATACAATGCTGGGCGTGGAGACTCATGCACACCAACAATCAATACCACATACCACAGTGCCAGGCGTGGTGGCTCACATCTGTAATCCCAGCACTCGGGAGGCAGAGACAGGAGGATTGCTGAGTTCGAGGCTTGCCTGGCCTCCATAGTGAGCTCAGGGGCCAGCCTGAACTACAAAGCTAGACCCTGTCTCAAAAAAAAAAAAAAAAATGTCTTTAAATTATCACAGTAGCACAAAACTTTAAAACTTTTTGCAGCATACTTCCATTCCATTATTTTACATTTGGCCAATTAATTTCTTTAAGTATTTCAACTGACTAAAGTTCATATTTGCATATTTGTTGGTCTATTGTTTGCATATACATTTATTTTGCAACACTAGGAAATGAACCCAGGGATACTTTCCCACTGAGCTTTGGTCTATTATCTACTTGTTTGTTAGTTTTTGAGCCTTGTTCTGGCTTAGATTGCTGGGATTCTAGACAGGGGGCACCAGGCCAGTGATTTTACATTTAAGACTTTAAAGTTTCATTCTGTATTCAGAGGTGAATGTTATCATCATATCATCTTACTCAACCAAGATACTTTTCATTACTATGTCAATTCTTTCTATAGCTTTTCCACTCTTTATTATTGCAGTGTAATTTTCCAAGGCTTTTTCCATTTAATTCCCTCATGTGATTTCATCATTGTTGCTGTTTTCTAAAGGGAAGCAAACGAAGCCACGCTAGTATTAGAAGCAGAAACTTGCCCTTCCTAACTCGACACTCTTTCTTCATCCAGATTAGCTCAGAAAACCGTTTATTCATCTGTCCTCAGTTACCTCGCATGGCAACCACAACTGAGGTATAAAAACCCCACTGTGACTCTACAGATCTCTCAAAATCCTTGTTCAAGGGCATTTCTCCTTGGTATCATGGACTAATAATATTTTGTCCTGTAACTGAGTTGGTCTAATCATCAGAAATGGGGCATGATAATCAGACTCAATCTTTTTTCAATAAGCATGGAGAAAATTATAAAATTTGAGGACATGCTATATCCTTAAAGCTCTTCTACCTCTTTGAAGGATACACTCCAAATTTTCAGCTTGGAAGTGCTGATTATTGGACAAATGGAGAAGAAGACAATGAGAGAAGCCCCATTTAAATGTATTTACTATATTTTTAAAGCATCTCTCCCATATGTCTCTCTCAACTGGGACTACTGAGATCACCTGTGAGGCAATGAGATTTGGAAATGTGTTTTGGGTTTGCCGAACTAATACTAATGCCATGGACTCCAGAAAAATCTATCTTTTGCCTGGACTGGCCAGTACTATTGCTAGAATATTCTGACACATTCATACAAATAGAACACAAAGAATGATATGACTGAGGATGATCTGCCAAGCTACAGCTTATTGTACTGAGGAGGTAACTAATGAAAGCATCACAACTTCAGAAAATTCCAGCACTATTAATTACAGTAATAGATTTTATAAAATGTAGATTACAAAACAAGGCAAGACACTGAAATTCTAACGTCACAAAGATAATAACTTTCAGGGGCCGGAGGGTTAGCTCAGTGGTTCCAGCGTCTGCCTCGCAAGCGTAAGGACCTGAGTTCGATCCCCGGTTACCACATATAATGCTGGGCGTGGTGGCTCACGCCTGTAATCCCAGCACTCGGGAGGCAGAGACGGGAGGATTGTTGAGTTCTCGGCGGCTTGCCTGGGCACCATAGTGAGCTCAGGGCCAGCCTGAACTACAAAGCAAGACCCTGTCTCCAAAACGCAAAAAAAAAAAAAAAAAAAAGATAATAACTTTCAGACAACTTAGTATTTTGTAATGACAGAGAGGACTCATTTGAGTAGGTGAAAAGGCTGAGATGCTGAGATAAAATTTGGACTATCACTCCTGGTACTGTAATTTTCTTCCAATACAGGATATACCTGGAATGAATATCAGATGGTAATTTCCCACTATTGACTGAACATAGTTGTCTAAAAATCTA
Organism: Thryonomys swinderianus; assembly: GCA_004025085.1. NCBI lineage: Eukaryota > Metazoa > Chordata > Mammalia > Rodentia > Thryonomyidae > Thryonomys > Thryonomys swinderianus. Next base: position 10,250 of record PVIC010031443.1, on the reverse strand, counting down.
TATTGTGATGTACTTGTTTACTCTGAAATGTCAGTTGTATAAAACTATAAAATGGAGTATTACACTACCTTAAAGAATGACAGGTTTGAGTCATTTATACTCAAATGGACATACCCTCAGGACATACTCAGAAGTGAAATAAGTAGGTCACAGATCTAAATATTGTATCTGTTCTCTGGTATGAGAAACTGAAGATGTTAGTGTGTTCTACAGTATATGATGGCTATTGGGAAATAGAAAATATTCAAAGGGAAGTCTGGTGGAGGGGTGAGTAACGAGAGTAAGGGAAAATGTGATGTTAATAAAAACAGAAACAAACATGTATTTAGGGGGTGTGGGGTTGTGGGGTGGGTAGGGGAAATGGGAAAACATGATAATTAAATCATGTCATATACTTGTACAAATTTCCAATATTAAGTGTGATCATGATATGTATATACAATGTACCAATGAAGATAAATTAAAAAAAACTGAAGTAAAAGTTCAGCAATGAAAACTTAATATAAATAATGGTGCATTTTCATTATAATATTATATGCTTATTAAAACGATAGTATAGATTCCCTGATATCCAAATATAATTAAATTATAGTACAAAATGCATTAGATGTGAAACAAATGTGCATATTTTGAGTCCATGAGTATAAAATAATCACAGAAATAAACTTAAAACTTTAAAACTTTTTATAGAGATTTCATTCTATTTTCATTTTCTATTATCTTACAGTAAACTTATCCTACTAATGGGTGAGATTTATCTTTGATAATAATTTAACTCATATTATCTTAGTAGGACACCTATATTCACATTGTGAAATTTTTCAAAATTTCAATTTTAACACTAAGTTCGGAGAAAACTTTTCAGTGTCAGACAAACAGGAATGGTTGGTCACCTTGTGCATACAGAACAGCTCATATATTTTCCTGGTATAGAGAAGACACTCCATTAATGTTTGTTGAATGCTTAAATTAACAAGATTTTTAATTAAAATATTTCTGACTGTGAAATATAAAATGACTATTTAAATGTAGTTATACTTCCTTTATGTTTTCTTGCATTTACTTTCCAAAACAATAAAAAATAATAAACCAGTATCCCTATTTTGAGATGCCAATAAACTGATCTTTAAAGCCTATTTCATTTGATCTGATAAAATTTATTCATTTATAAATTTGGGAGATTTTTATGCACATGATATAAAAGGAATAGTTTGTAATGTACCCATTAAAACTAAGTAATTCATGGATTTTTTTTTTTTGAGACAGGATCTCTCTTTGTAGTTCAGGCTGGCCGTGAGCTCACTCTATAGCTCAGGCAAACCTCAAACTCAGAAGTCCTCCTGCCTCTGCCTCCAGAGTGCTGGGATTACAGGCATGAGCCATCATGCCTGGCATTTTTAAAATTAACTAATTATTTTTTTTATTTTTTAATACTTAACAAATATACAGAAAACTATCCAGTCTCAGTTCCTGAGATATTTATAAAACTGTTCACTTTAAAAGAGCAGCTACAATATGAAGATCATGATAAATTAAGTGAAATGATTTTAAGTGTTTTAAGTAACTCAACTTTATCTCCATATGTACTTAGGTTGGATAGTGATTCTTTTCTTGTTGTTGTTGTTAGAACTGAATTTTAAAACTTGATTTCCATAAAGGCTAGCCTTTCTGACCTTTTCCAAGCTGTCTAGCTAAAAGGTTATCTGCCTTATTTCCATTAATAAAAGGAATGTGCTTTTAAAGCTTAACTACATTACCTTAAAGGCAAAAACAGTATATAAGCAGGATCAGTGTTTTTCAGATAGGTGAATTTTCAAGACATAGACTGGTTTATGGTTCCTAACATAAAGGCCTGATACATGTATACATTACATTATTACCCTCTTTTGCTAGTTGGTATTTTAGTTATTGAAATTCATCAAAATGTATAAGAGGCCACTTCATAATAGAAAGCCATTCATATTTTTAAAAATATTTTGAAACAATAGTAATATCAATTAACTCAAAATATAACAATAATAATGAGTAGGACTTACTGTAATAATGCATAGTATATGTACATATATATGTATTTCCTGTGTACCAGTTGGAGCATATGAGTCAATTGCTGTACAGTAAAAGACACTTTCTCTCTCTCAACATGCTCTGCTTAACTTCAAACACACTTAGCAAGTTGTTCTGACTGCTTTCTGGAATAGTTCTGGAAGTCCTCATTCTCGAGCACTTTAGTTGCAATAGTTTTGCTGCCTCGATGTCCTGAATCAATATAAAACATTTACCTCTGGGGCCGTTGAGCCTGGAGGACAGCCAGCAGCCCCAGGGGCGGATCTGATGAGTGAGGCAGAGAAGGACACCACGGCAGTGTCTGTATTGGACAGATGCTGTGGCAGAAGTGATTCGTGACAGGGAGCATTGTCATGAGGATACTACGTGTCCACTTCTCAGGATGTTTGTTATTCATAATTATTTTAAGGTATATGATTTGGATACCTAGCAATTATATACTTCTTGGGGAACATTTGCATATTACATCTTAATCATTTCCACTTTCTTCTACCCCAACTTTCTCCTCCCTCTGTCTCCACTAAGTCTACTTCTGTCCTTCCTCTATGCTTGAAGAAGACCTTATAAAATTCTAGAATTCACTGTACCATTTCCCACTGACATGATTCCACGAAGACCACAAACACAATCTATCACAAACACAAAAACTATCACCCGATGATGACCTCGTGTAGTGCACTTTTATCCCAGAATAAAACCAGATTTCCATTGAGAACTCTGATCTTTGGTCTCGGGGTCATAAACATAGACTCTAGTTTCACCTTCTGGGACAACATTTCTTAAAGAATGGAAATCTGAAGTAGTAGAACTATGCAACTCCAGTGAAACTGACATGTTAATGTTTTTTAATATTTTGTTCCTGATCCAGGAGATATGTAGTGCTTAATACTTGCCTATATTAATGTAAGGTTAGATTAAACCACAGAGACTCTACTGCTGCTAAAATTTTGTAATTTTATTTGTTTGTTATTATATTTATGAAAAATAAAGGGCAGGCATTGGTATATTGAAATGTCTTGATTAATCTCTATAAATTTGGATCATTTAAAGCTAAATATTTTCTGCAAATTTCTAAGCTGCACCTAAAAGGTACTTTTGTATGACCCAATGTTAGCAAATTACTAGTCAACTCTAAATAACTAGTACTTTTAACATCTGTGATACACACCCACCAGCAGTCAGTACCACATTCCACAAAGCTGGGTGTGGTGGCTCACCCCTGTAATCCCAGCATTTGGGAGGCAGAGGCAAGAGGATTGCTGAGTTCAAGGCTTGCCTGGGCTACATAGTGAGCTCAGGGTGAGCCTGAACTACAAAGTGAGATCCTGACTCAAAAAAAAAAAAAAAAAAAAAGCCTCAAACAGAAAAGGATGATTTACAGAGCCTCCAAACTTAAAGACCCTTTGCAAAAATGGGTATCAGAAATAAAAAGACACTTCTTACATGAACAATTAGAAATGGCAAATAAATACATTTAAAATGTCCAACATCACTGGTCATTTATGAAATGCAAATTAAAACAACCCTGAGATTTCATGTCACTCCAGAAAGAACGGCTATTATTACAAGACCAACCAATAACAAATGCTGGTGGGGCTATGAGAGAAAGGAACCCTTCTCCACTGTTGGTGGGAATGTAGCTTGGTGCAGGCACTGTGGAGACTAGTGTGAAGAGTGTTCAAGAAACTAAAACTAGAGGTTCCATTTGATCCACCTATTCCTTTTCTTGATATCTTCCCAAAAGATTTTGAGGCATCATATCACAGTGATAAATGCACACCCATGTTTATAGCAGTGCAGTTTGTGATAGTAAAATCTTTGCCCATCAACCCACAAAGAGTAGATAAAGATGTGGGATGTTTTAGTACAGTGGAGTACCACTGGGCCACAAAGAAGGATGAGCTTCAGTCATTCCGAGCTAGCTGGATGCACCTTGAGGCCATACTCTTCAGTGAAATAAACAGGACACATGTGTTTAAACACCATGCTGATTCTGTGGTGTGAGAAACCAAGTGGAAATGACTGAAGTGTCTATCAGATGTTAGGAAGTGGAAAGAAAGTGTTTGGATGAGAAAGAGAACAAGGGAGAAGAGAAGGAGAAAGGAAGGAGCCAAGAGAAAAGTGAAAATTAGAAGGAAAAAATGGAAACAAAGCTTTTGTACATAGGGAGGGGAGGGGACCTGAGGGGAGAATGAAATAAAATGTGTTTAAAATATTAAGAAGGGAAAAAATTTAAAAGGGTGATTTGTATGTGAATTCTACCGTGCAATTTTCAGTAAAGCTAGAGCACGACAGTGAAATAATTGTAGAGCGTCACATCAGTTTCATATCAGAATTTCCAGCGTTAAAAATTTTATATGTGATTAGAGAGTTTATCAAGCTTTTAGCTCAGCCTAAACTTATGAAAGAATCAGACTAATGAGCAGTAATATAATTAGCTTTTTATGACTTCAGTATATACATATATCCAATACATTATGATTATATTCACTGTTTTTAATGTACATACCATACTTTAATACATGTCATTATTAACAATAGACCATTGTTATTTAGAGTTCTTTTGTTGGAAGTTAGTCAGGCTTAACCAGTTTTTCCTAAATGGCATGTCTATATTGTAATTGCTAAAAAATTTATAGTATTTATACACATCTTTAATTAGACACGTAATTAATAACAAAAGTATTAAGATAATTTAAATCCCCTTTCTATGTAGTGGCACGTGTAAGGCTTATAAACAAAAAAGAGCATACATTTCAGAACTGTTAAATAGTACAGTGCTGTTCCAAGAAAATGTTTTTCATTAATTTTTTATTTTCTATGAAAAAAATTGTGTCAGAAGAAGTATGACGGATAGAAATCAATATTGTCAATTGTACCATTGAGAGTATAGTCCTCACACTAAAAAAAATAATTTCAAACATGTTTGAATTGTATTTCCTTAGCGATTATAAAATACAGGACAAATTCATAAACATTAAGAATATAGTAATAAGTTGATGTTTTATTATAACTTTTTAAATAGGAACTTAAAGCATTACTTTTAGGTAAAAATCAAATATTTTCTTCAAATCTGTTGTCACATCATATGATGAGGCTAACTTTTTATATTGTTGTATAGCTTATTATGGCTGTAAATTTGTATAAGCGAACAATAAATAGTTTTCTAGTAGGCAGGGAAACCAAAGTCTCCATAGGTGACTATGAATTAGAGGCCTAAAAGCAGAAGGAAGGTGAGTTTTGCAGATACCTGGGAGAGGCGTATCCCCAAGGAAAAAAAGACAATGCTATCATATGCTATATAATGTGCTCTATCTTATCAAATTATAAAACTTAACCTGAACAAAGGAGATTAACGTCACACTGATGTGTCCTTAGGGGAAACAGAATGCACAGCCTTGGAAAGTGTCAGAAAAACAGGGCCTGACAGCGGGAGCCAGGGAAGCTCTGTTACCTGGTTGGTTATTAAACATGGTGAGAAACGCAACCTGGTAACTGAAAATGTTCCACATGCAACATCTCTGTGAAGTGAGACTGACTAGTACTCGATTTTCTGAACAATGCCAGCGTGGCTCACAGTGTCATGGATATACCCAAGAACTGAATGCATGTTTGCAAAAGGCAGTCTGGGATCTCAGGAAGATATGTGTCTCACGCTCTTCTAAGGCTGGTTAGAACACTAATTTGTGATAGTTATCATGGTTGTACCTATTTAAATAGCTTGATACTATCCAAGTAAGTATAAAAGTCCCTGCTCTCTTATGAAAGTAACTTTGCCTTCTATTTATTTATCCAAGAGTGAGGTAGAAGAGTGTTTTCTTATTTAGCATAGAAATTGAACCATCAAGATGCGGAATGGAGTTTCACATTCCCCTCACTCCAGCACCATGTGCATGTAATTAACTTGACCTTTACAGAAGTCGGAAATTCCCTATGAGTAAAGGGTTTCAGCAGGGCTTCAGAAACTTTAGTAAGAAAGACACCATATTTTTCTGGCTACACTTTTGATGAAGTTTTCTAGTTGTTTATTGCTTCTCTTTTAAAGAATGTGTATTTATTCCTTTGGCTGTGGACACTAGGAGCCTGGTTCTGTAGCACAAAAAAAAAAAAAAAAAAGTTAAACCCAAAGTATATCTTAAATATGAAATGTAAAACCTTCCCTTTCTATTTGTTCATGACTGGTCATCCCTAATCTCACCAGGAGTAATGTACTTTATTAGTCATGTAGCAATTATTAAAGAAACAACTGTCCAAGTGTGTCACTACTGATGGGTTTAATATGCAAGCAGAAATTCCAGATGCCTTATTGAATCTCATGTTTCAAACATATATGATGTAATTTCTAATAAATTTCACATCATTCTAATCAGTCATTTACTTCTCCTAAGACTGTGCCCTTCTAGATTCTCTTATTAGTCAGCCCAGTAAGTATGACTGCTTTCAAGATAGTGTCACCATTTATTAATATTATTAATTTGGACTTCTCAGTCTCTTCAATAAAATGAAGTGATTAGAAACTGACCTATAAAATAAAATATTATTCATTAAAAGTCAGTATATAATATGTGAAAAATAAATGATTGCTTTCTTCAACATTGTATAACTATTCAGTGAATATTGAATACAAATCTTAATACAAATACAAATATTATTGACTTTACTACTTTCAATTTGTATACCTTTATTATATCACTTCTTACTAAATGGCTTTTGCAGACACTTGAAAAAGACCAATCTCTCTCTTTTTCACAAAATCTGACCATTTCTTTCTAAGTTCTGATTGTTTTTCTAAGTTAATGGTATGGAGAGTATTGCTTCTCATTCACAACTGACTCTAAATCAAAACCATCTTTCCTATAAAAATTATAATCTATGGGCTGGAGATTTAGCTCAGTGGTGCTGGCACCTGCCTTGCAAGTGCAAGGTCCTGAGTTTGATCCTGGTAACCACAAACAATGCTGGGTGTGGTGACTCACACCCACCAGCAATCAATACCACATACCACAGTGCTTGGCGTGGTGGCTCACACCTGTAATCCCAGCACTCAGGAGGCAGAGGCAGGAGGATCGCTGAGTTCAAGGCTTGCCTGGGCTACATAGTGAGCTCAGGGCCAGCCTGGACTACAAAGCGAGACCCTGTCTCAAAAAAAAAAATTATAATCTGTGTATCTAATTGATAATCAGATATATAAGACTTTCTATAATTAGACTTGCCCTACATGGCAGCTCTTGATTTCAGATTATTTTTAAATCAGTTTTCTTTACCTTTATTGGTACATTGTATATACATATCATGATCACACTCAATATTGGGAATTTTTGTACACAGACTTCTACAATTAGTTGAGCTTGATGTCAAACTGAGCTTCCAATGACAACCAGTCACTTCACATCTGAGATTCTACTGTCACTATGTAGCTGTTTACCAACATTTGATTATTTGTGGCTCGGTTCAATTTCAAAAATTTGAGCCTATTTTATTACATTTTTATAAGTATATGCTTCTCACACTTGCAGTTGATAATCACCTTGGGGAGTGACTAAAATGCGTTATAGAGCTTGTTTCTTTTATTAAATTACCTTCTTCCCTCTGACCTCCCTCTCTCCTCCTGTAAGATGTGTCTTTCCCTATTTTTACTCTTATTGATAATATTAATCTTGTCTGCTTATACCATGTAATATTTACATTCATTGAGGTTTTGGCTCCCATACATTCTGCTAGTGTCTTTAGAGTTAATTTAATTCAATGTATTATAGATGTTTCTAAAACAGTTTGATAAACAGTAACAGGAGAAATTTTATTTTAGTGGAGAAAAAAGCAATATAAATATTAGGCATTCAAATATTTCACTTATTAACATTTTATGCAATTAATATTAACATTACAATGACATTTACTCCTAGTATAGTAAATATATATATAGATTTTAGATTATTAAATATTTTAGTTTTTATTAATATTTAATACTTCATTCTAACTAGATTTAAATTTAAATGAAATTGAACATTTTTTAACACTTCTGCCCTTTGAAGAAAGTGCTAACTAAAGATTCTTCATATCCACAATTAACTCTGAACTGTCTTTCTAATAAAATAGTTATTAGTCTATATATGTAGTTGATACTCAGAAATATAGGACCTTTCATAGGTAAACTTTCTCTGAATTGTAGATCAAAGTTTTTGTATAATCCATGTTTCCTACTGAGATTTGTACAGCTAGACTGTGAGTTTCTTAAAGTAATTTGGGGATATATGTCTTCAATATCTGTAAGGTAGACACATACATAATACACACAAAGTTTAGAGATTTTTTTTTTTTTCTTTTTGGAGACAGGGTCTAACTTTGTAGTTCAGGCTGGCCCTGAGCTCACTATGGTGCCCAGGCAAGCCGCCGCGAACTCAGCAATCCTCCTGTCTCTGCCTCCCGAGTGCTGGGATTACAGGCGTGAGCCACCACATCTGGCATTGTGGTATGCGGTGTTGATTGTTGGTAGGCTCCACGCCCAGCATTATATGTGGTTACTGGGGATCGAACTCAGGTCCTTGCGCTTGCGAGGCAAGCTAACCCTCCGGCCCAAGTTTAGAGATTTTTATCCAACAGATTATAGAAGAGTCATAGTTGGCTAGAAGAAAAATAAGCCCATAGACTTTACAATTTATATCATCTTTATGTATTAAAATTATTCTATTGTGTTTTAAATACTAAGCTAAATGTTCAAGTTCTTACAAATATTGTCTTTATTTTGTCTATTCAAAAATTTGCATAAGAAATTTGCTACAAATGTTTTCTAATGTGATTAATTATGAAACTCTTATATAGCTATAGATAGTTGTTTACAAAATTTAAAACATAGTTTCTTGTTTTCATATTACTAAAGTTTTGCAAATATAAGAACTACCACATCATAGTCTCAGAAAATTTCTTTGAAACGTTTGAATAGGATTCAATGAATGAAATAATGCCTATGGGTTCATGGGGATCTTCTGATATGTGTTCATACATGTTTAATAGTCTAGTGATTTTATTTTGCTACACTCTTTCTGATAGACAAAATTCTCATACAACAGAAATTAATCTGGAAAAATGTAACTACATTTTTGCCTAAAACTCAAATAGATATATAAAAATAAGTTCTATTTTAAAAAAGTTCCACAGTGAAAAAATTATTTGTTGAATATTGTAAGAACAGTAAGAGTTATTTTAGTAAGATTTTCTTCTTGTATTCTGAAAAATGATAAATATACAGATGAGAATCCACATGTTAAAATCATATTTGTTGACAGTAAATAGGATAAAAAAGACATCTGAACTTCAAAATTATGATAAATACATAAGATACATTGCACTGTTCGAAGGAACAGTGTTTATTGCAGAATTATCTATCCTTTTATTACTAATCTAGTTTTATTTCTAGAGTGTAAGACATATTAATCTTGAATGTGTCTAGAAAATAAATGAAACAAGTCATCACTGTTATGATATTGCTTCCATGAATTTTGAATCCTATTATTTATGTTATTGTTACTTATCTATAAACAGGTCCTTTCATTTCTGTATTCTAAAACACTATGATATATGTGCATGCAAAGGATAAGGAAAACACTTACATCGTAATCTAATATATATTCCAAGTGTTATCCAAGCCAGAGAACAGCTATGTTCACAGCGACATATGTCAGAACAAATGAAAGATGAGCCTCTGAAAGGAAAAGCTAGACTGAAACAGTGGGGATTTAGCATTCACATCTGAAGCTTCTGACACTCTCTGTCAGGATACAAAGCTAACAAAATGTCAGCGAACATTTAAGGCAAGTAGTCAGTGGGCACCCATAATATCAGGCATGACTCAGTCTGACGGAGTCACAGTTCGGTATCAAAGTCAACTTCTCAAACATCTCAAAACCAAACAAAATTCACCTCAAATACATGGGAGCTGAGAAGTCCAGCACAGATACTGCTTTTGTTTTTCACTGCCGGTCTGTCTGAGCTACTATGTAGAGCCTCAAGCAAGCTTCATTTCTTTTTATAGAAGTCTTAAAAAGAATCAGAAAAATAGTGCTTGAGAGTCACTTTTGCTGTGTCTCATTAAGCTCTTGCCAATTAGAAAAGCAATAGTAAATCTGTAGCATAGAAACATGCATATGGTCATCTGTAAAAAGAAAAGAAATGAAAAAAATATATATATA
>PVIC010031442.1:0-21320 GCA_004025085.1 Thryonomys swinderianus | reverse complement strand
CTTTCACCATGCACAAAACTAAACTCACAGTGGATACGAAACTTAAACATTAAAGCAGAAACAATATGCCTGCTGGAAAACAGGTTAGGTAAAACTTTTGGAGACATTGGCTTAGGCAGACTTTATGAATAAAACCTCTACAGCACAAAAACTAGCAGAAAGAATCAACAAATGGGATCTCATCCTACTAAAAAGCTTCTGTACACCCAAAGAATTTACTGGCACTGCTAAAAGACAACCAACAACATGGAAAAATATTTTTACTAGCTGTTTATTAGACAAAGGGCTATTATCTACAATAAATAAAGAACTCAAACAGATCAGCCTCCCCAAGTTTAAGGACCACATTCAAAAATGGGCATCTGAAATGAACAGACACCTCTCAGAGGCAGAAGTCAAAGCAGCCAAGAAGCATATGAAGAAATGTTCAACATCACTGGTCATTCGAGAGATGCAAATGAAAACAACACTGAGATTTCATCTCACTCCACAAAGAATGGCCACTATCACAAAATCCACCAACGATAAATGCTGGCATGGCTGTGGGGAGAAAGGAACCCTTCTCCAGTGTTGGTGGGATTGCAGACTTCTGCGACCATTGTGGAGATACGTGTGGAGATTTCTCAGAAAACTAGGACTAGGGGTCCCATTTGACCCTGCTATCCCCCTGCTAGGAATATACCCAAAATAATTTTAAAAATCATATTGGAAAGACTGATATACACCTTTGTTCATAGCAGCTCAGGTTGTGATAGCTCAGTCTTGGAAACAACCCAAATGCCAGTCAACTGGAGACTGGATAAAGAAGATGTGTTTTTTTTATATATAAAATGGAGCATTATTCTGCCATAAAGAATGACAAGATCGATTCATTTATGTGCAAATGGAGACATTTGGAGGATATACTAATAAGTAAAATAAATAGATCACAGATAGGCAAATACCAGATCTTCTCTTTGATTTGAACACCTGAAGATGCAAATGAGCTCTAGAAAGTATGACAGTTTTTATAGAATGTGAAATTTCCATAGGAAATTTGGTGTGGGAATGTAATGAGGGGAAGGAATAAATATGATTCAGAAAGAAAATAAAAGATTATGTATAAAGGGGGTGGGGAGATTTGGGTGGGTAGGGATTTGGGTAAAAATGAGAACTAACTTGTACCATATACTGGTACAAATTCCCCAATATTATATGTGATTGTGAGATGTATATAAATTGTACCAATAAAGAATTCAATTTTAACAGAAAGAAAATAAAAGAGCATGTATAAAGGGGGTGAGGAGATGTGGGTGGATAGGGATATGGGTAAAAATGAGAATTTTTTGTCATATACTGGTACAAATTCCCCAATGTTATACGTGATTTTGAGATGTATATAAATTGTACCAATAAAGGATTCAATTTTTAAAAAAGAATTCAATTTTTAAGAATGTGTTTTTTATAAAATGGAATGTTATTCTGCCATAAAGAATGACAAGATTGATTCATTTATGTGCAAATGGACACACCTGGAGGACACACTTGTAAGTGAAATAAATAGATCACAGATAGGCAAATACCAGATCTTTTCTTTGATATGAGCACCTGTAGATGGAAATGAGCTCTAGAAAATATGACACTTTTTGTAGAATGGGAAGTTTCCAAAGGAAATTTGGTGTGGGAATGTAATGAGCAGAAGGAATAAATATGGTTCTGAAAGAAAATAAAAGAGCATGTATATAGGGGGTGGGGAGGTGTGGGTGGCTAGGGATATGGGTTAAAATGAGAATTAACTTGTGTTGTATATTGATACAAATTCCCTGATGTTGTGTGTGATTGTGAGATGTATATAAATTGTACCACTAAAGAATTTTTTTTTAAAAGAAAAGAAAAGCAAAAGGGCTCGGGATGTAGCTCAGTGGTAAAGCACTTGCCTAACATTTACCAAGAACCCACGGCTAACATTAGATTCAGTAGTAAAGTATCCACTGCATTGGGTTCCTGCTTCTAACTCCATCCTCAACACTTGCCAAGCAAATTGCTTGCTCTTCCTTAAGTACTTTCTCCACATTTCTCTATTTTCTGGGGCTCTCTGTTCTCCTGGCAACGTCTTTGCGCACCTCTGTAAGTACAAACATGAACAGTTCTTCAGAACTGTCCTCGAACCTATAATCTCCTTTCCAGGACTTTTTTTGGCCTCAACAGGATGCCATTCACTCTTTGCCTCTCTCATTTGGAACACCAAGTGTTCCAGCCTCAGACCGTGGCTTTATGTGCACACCATCTATCCGATTAGACCCAGGTGGGCACTCAGCAGTGCATGGGCTGAATCTGGTCTGCTGCATGTTTTCGTAAATAAAGCATTAATGGAAAACTGCCATGCTCATTATGGTACCTACTGTCTATTCTGTTTCTGTGCCAGGCAGCTGAAGTAACAGTAACAGAAACAATCTAGTCTTCAAAGCCTATTTCCTATCTCTCTCTTCCTAGAAAACTTGTGGACCCTGTATTACTGTAAACATCTATAGCCAACAGAAATTGTATTTGGTTTATTTTTATAATCTTCACAAACCCTAGACTACTGACTTACATATAGCAGTAACATCATAAATATTCTAAAGGATTCCTTTATAGGGATTTAATAGTAAAATCTGCTATGAATATCAATTTTCCACTTGCAAAGAGTATCCCAATAACATTCTCACCTACTCATCAAGGAACTTGCTGGCATAGGCAAAACAAGTGTCATTACCTGCATCCTGCTCTAGGACGAATCGTGGCCCAAACAACCGCCACAGTCACAGGAAAAGTAAGGAGTTACAGAACAGTCAGACTGAACTCAGACCTCCACATTCTGCTCCTCCACTCCTGGCTTCCCTGAAATTAAACTAAAATATTGATGGCATCTAAAATAATAATGTGCATACACTTAGTAAATTAATAATCACAGTCCAGGTAAGCCATGTTTATTTTCATATAGAGACAATCATTTTTCATGAGACTCAGTTAAACTACTTGTATGATTCAAAATTTGAAAATAATGTAAACACAAATTTTGAAAATTTAATTAAGAGCTTAAAAGCTTTGTATGGACAAAGCAGAATGACTTTCCCCAAGAATTTTTCAAGAGATAAAAATATACATTTCTCACTCTGGCGACATGGATTCTCCCTACTCTGTTCGATCTCCTCACGAGGCTCTCTCTTTTGTTTAACATCTGAAGACACTATTGACTTCAAGTTAGCAGCTATCAGATTAAACCATAAGAATAAGATGCCCCAGTGGTGCGTTCGGTCTCTCCAGTACAATCTGATTTAACTCAGGTCCATTATCTGCTTGGCAACACCTGTTTACCATGCTGTACTGTTTACAGAGCTCATATCAAATTTTGAAGAGAAGAGTGGTGAGAATATAGAATATTCATTTTATAACATCAATAAAAGTTCTCTGGTCTTGTTCTAAATATATTAAAACATTAGACTCATAAATTTTTAAACAATATTTATAATGCCCTTGTAAGTATATTAGATAACTACATGGTTTTGCTACACAAACAACATTTTTTTTTTTTTGCTTTTTTTTGGAGACAGGGTCTCGCTTTGTAGTTCAGGCTGACCCTGAGCTCACTATGGTGCCCAGGCAAGCCGCCTCGAACTCAGCAATCCTCCTGTCTCTGCCTCCCGAATGCTGGGATTACAGGCGTGAGCCACCACGCCCGGCACTGTGGTATGCGGTATTGACTGTTGGTGGGCGTGCCTCCACGCCCAGCATTATATGTGGTTACCGGGAATCAAACTCAGGTCCTTGCGCTTGCGAGGCAGGCACCGGAACCACTGAGCTAACCCTCCGGCCCCACAAACATTTTTAAAAAAATACCTGTTTCTCTGAAATGGGTTTCTTTTTTTAAATTTTCCTGAGAAATAATTGACAAAGTTTGTGAATATTTAAAGTATACAATTTGTTGTTTTGATCTGTGTATCCATGAGAAAATAATAAACCTGATCAAGCTAATGAACATACCTATCACCTCATATGGTTATTATTTTTCTTCTTGCATATGTGAGAGCACTTAAAGTCTACTGAAATGGGTCACAATTTTTACATTGTCTCTCCACAGAAAGAAGGAATAGATCTGTTTTGGGGCCTCTTTAAGATGGTACAGTCAGTTTAAATTATGTGTGTGGCTTAAAGCAAATGGGAAGTTTTAATCTAAGCAGGTGGTTCTCTGAGCTAGAGGCTATGTTACTACCCATATGCCTGCCATAAAGCACGTATTCAACTCTGCAGACATTCAGTAAACGTTTATACATGTAATACATCTACATTTATGAATGGGAGGTCACCGGGGTTTGAACCCAGGACCTTCACACTGAGCTCCATCCCCAGCCCTGTTCATGTTTTATTTTGAGACAAGGCCTCACTAAGCTGTCCAGGCAGAACTTGAACTTCTGATCCTTTGATCTCTGTCTCCCAAGTACTGGATTTATAGGCCCATGGCACTGTTGTGGTCAGGGTTTGTAAGGGAGTGGATTTAATACAGAACACAATTATATTCACCCAAAAAGTCACATCCAGAAGAGTGCCAGAGTGCCGTTCACACAGTGGAGACCTGCAGAATCCAGACAAGGTCTGCACTCCCATGACAATGTCCTACACAAGACCAGCTAAAAGCCTGGAGCCCATGGAAATGTCTCATGCAAGTCTGTTACAATAATCTACACTGGGAAGGGCCAAAAACCCAGTGGAAGCAGAAAGTCTGCACTGGTGGTGAAGGGTTTGTGCCACCACGCTGAGGCTCTGCATTAGAGCCAGGATGCGACACTCAAGGTGAAGAGCAGAGCTCCCCTGAATAGAACAGCAGCCAGCCCCAGAGACAGAGAGGGCCCAAGCTCCTCTTCTGATGAGAAGAGCCAAGTTCATAGCAGGAAAACCCACCGCGACAAGCTTCTCCAGGAAAATCGACAGCCCAGATCTCCCCCTCCACTTCTCCTTCTACACTGATGGCAACACCCTGCAGGTCTTCCACACCCAGAACCGAACCATGCTGACTCACTCCAGCTGGCTGTTCCAAGGCAACCATTAGTTTCTCCACCACAGGTACCATGCCTGGCTAGTTTGTTGTTGTTTACTTTGTTTTGAGCACACCTAAGATTGTCTGGCCATTGTGGTAAGAGTTGTTAGAATCTCCTATACACCTGCATAATGTAGATGTGATCTGCTTCTCTGGTTCAGCACAGTAAACAGGTCATCCACGATGGCCTGGTCTGCCTCCAGAAGTCAGTGTTTCTGTTGAGGAAAGGCCACTGGGCTAGGCAAGCAATAGGCTACGCCCCAAAATCTTTTGTTCAGTGCTGGGCATTGAACCCTGGGCTTTCCATTTGCTGGGAAAGAGCTCTACCATTGATGTTCACCTTTAGCCTCCAAAATCTTAATGCTTATGACATAGAGCTATTCCTTTTACACTTTCATTTGTAACCTTGCTTTTACATTTATTTATATTCTGACTTTCTCTCAAGCAGCCTGCAAAGGCACATGCGATATATCTGAGCTTTAAATGTGTTTAAGAAAAATGAAGCATCTCTTAGCTCAGTTCCTCTTTTGCTTGACATGAGCCAAAGACTAAAAGTGTATGGCGAACTCAGTCTCTGTACCTAGATTCCTGATATCAGCCAGAGCCATGAGTAGATGACAGAGACAGATTCCCTAGGGTTGAATCCTGGTTCTGAATTCAGGTTATGCAGTGCCATGTCATGTGACCTTAACCAAGTGGCCTCTGTGTGCCTCAGTTTCCCCAGGCAAAAGTCAGGATACTAACAGTAGTTACCTTAATTCATATACAGTATTGGATTAGCGGCTGGTACACGGCCCTACTCTGTCAGCAAGTTCAAGGAATACTATTACTAGTCAGTAATAATTCAGCACTGGCCTAGTAAGTGATGACTCAGACCAGTCTCCCTCCATCAAGGGTAAACCCCCTAAGTGTATTTCTGATACATTTCACATTTCTCATTTCCTTCTGCATATACCTCCTCTCTCCACACACCTCTTACTGTGCTGGTGATCAGACCTAGGAGTGCCGCATTCTTCTTAGCAGTCAAGCACTCTTGAGAGTGCAGGAGGTCTCATTCTGTGGTCAGTGACAGGTAGATCCATGCTCTTAGCTGACTGTCACCAATCCCCTCTCAGAGTTTAACAACATGATAGCTTTTAGCTATACCCTTAAGGATATACTTATGTCACTGAAGGAGGAATTTAGAGGACTGAAAAGCTTTTAATCTTGATTAAACAACAACAACAACAACAGTTTTCTGTTGGCATGATGGCCAGGAGAAAGATGCAAATCTCAAGCTACTTTTCTTGCTCTTGACTCCAAACACACTACTTGGTTAATTAGTGAGCTATGAATAAGAGAAGGCAACCATGTATACATGAAAAAAATCACAGTAAGGTACACAGGACACTTTGGAGGATAACACTTGCCAAGTAAGTAGACATACCCGAGGTCATTTTGGCTGTGGGAATTCAGGCAGGAACCTATTTGAAAGGCATCAAATCTACAGGCTAATCTTGAGACTGCTGCTCTGGGTAGCTATGAGAAGGAATACTAAAAGGACATGGTAATTGTTCTGGATATTTACTGCTACATGAAGAATACTTCAAAACTTACCAGTTAAAAATAAAAACCATCATTTACATTCCTACTGAATCTCCACGAAGTGTAGCACCAGTGTCAGATGGTGCAGTTCTGTCAACGCTAGAGAATCCAGTTCCAACATGGCACATTCATTTGGTTGTGGAGTTGGTGCTAGTTGTAGTTGGGTCTCAGTTCTTGTGGAGTAGGCCTTTCCACAGGGCTACTTTGGTTTCCTCAAATTATAGAGGTTGTATTCTAAGAATGGGTATTCCAAGAGACAGGAAGAGATCTCAGAACTTTCAAGATCAAAGTCCAGAAACCAGTGCATTCTGTTGACTACACAGTCACAAAGTCTACTCAGATTCAAGTGGAGGAGACATGGGGACCTGCTGCTAAGCTAATGAGGTATGTCAAAGAATATGTGGCCACCTCCACTTGCAGTGCTAAATCATTTTATGTAGAGGAGAAGACTGATAATCATCCAATCTGCCTCACTCCTCCTCCATCAGCTTAGCATGACAGACAAGTTCTAACTGGTTACCGTACAGAACAGGCCCATCTTCCTACCTCAAGAGCACAGCAACTCTTCAGGGAACTTGCTTTCATTTTTAGGATTCTCTTGCTTTGGGCTTCTTGTATACCTTTATAAAATCTACTTCCTGCTTTCCTAAAATTGATGGTCTCAGCCTCATTCGGTAGGATTAAGATGTAAAAAATAAAATGGTGTATCAGTGAGGAGGGAGAGATGCATGCAATAAAATGTGCTGTGTCTCTCCCAGGGGATGACTGGGCTTTACCAGCCACCAGGTGATTATGAATTTTTGATGAGCTTCTAAATCATGACATTTCTAACTATACATTCACAAATACAACTTAAAAGCAAAAGTTGGCAATTTCACTAGCTTGTCTGGTAGTAAAATGATTACCACCACATTTATTTAGCCCAAGGTTATGGAAACGTTAAAAACTCTACTCTTGAATTTAAAGACATGAGGGATATCTTGTTTTCAGTTATTTCTGCTTTCATGTAGATTGTATCTATTAAATCATCCTGTTTTTTAAGTGGAAACTTGTACATACCTAAGCTAGAGGACTACACTGGTAACAATCAACTTCCATTACGAGATTTTATAATTCACTTAAAGGGCAAATGTTCAGTGTATAATATAATTCACTTTTGAAATCATAGGTTTGAGGAGTCCAGAAAATCAAAAGACTTGTAGAATTCTGTAATAAGCTGTAAAAGTTAAAAAGATTTAGATGTCGGTTCCAGGAGCTTGGGACAAGGACTGCTAAGGGAACTCTGCCTTTGTCCAGAAAAAAAGGCTTCATTGTACCAAGGCTATAATCATTTTACCATTTCTTTTAACAGCCTGAAAATTTTCTTATAAAGATCAGGTTCTTAAATTTTACCCAAAAGGATAAAAAGAAGCTTGGGCGAGACTAATGACTAATGATTTCTTCTCTAAAAATAAGTCCCACTTTTGCACGTGGCAGCCTGGGAAGAGACAGACCTGCTCATAGAGCAGGGAGTTAGGAAGCCAAAGAAACCAGAGTCACAAGCCCACCCCTTCCCCACTTGCACCAGCCACAGGGTTTCCTGTCACACTTCTGTCAGCCCTCTCGAGTCAGAGCTGCTACATGAGGGCCACACGGAAGCCATTAGTTCACTGTGGACCCACAGATATATCAGTTCTCTCTGCAGAGCCGAGAAGGATGACATAATGCATCTGGTGAGAGCTCACATGTCTGTCAAAAGATGATTCATCAGGGCAAAAACTAGGACAATACAATTCTACAGAATGGTTCTGCATCTCCAGGTACTTAGGGATTAAAGGAAACTTTGGAAATAAAAAAAGACTCAGTCTAGACTGGAAAGAAAAAGTAAAATAAAACAAACCAAGCAAATTGTTATGCTTTTCTATCATGGACTCTTCATCTGGGGATTAATTTAATAGTTGAGCTGAAGTTTAAATATTAACTGTCAACCACCCAAGAAGGGATGCCTGTGATTTAGAGGTAACTGTTACCCAAAGTGTGACCCATGGAGCAGAAGCAGCAGCCACTGTTAAGTATCTTGGAAGTATGGTGAAACACAGGTCCCTGGGCTCCTTGCTAGAACTACCAAGTCAGAATGTCAGGTGTAGGCTCCAGAAATCCATGGTTTACAATTCCTTCACCAAGATACTGAACATGCTACAGTGAGAGAAGTCCCAGTTCAGATTGGATCAGGGAAATAATAAGACAGAAGAATCTTTAGTTTACTCGAGCTTAACTTTAAAGAACACAAAATAAAATGAGGCTTATTTTATGGGCCATCTAAGCATTTTGAAAATTGCATAATGTTTGACAGAAGGTGAATAAACAGTAATCAATGAACCTTGATGGGTTCACAAATCAGTTGCTAAAACCATTTGTCCCAAAATCACTGAATGATGACAAACTACAAATTTCAGAAAATGTTGATAAACTGCATGAGTGTGGACCCCTGTGGTCCCAGCTACTCAGGATCCTGAGGCAAGATAAATATTTGAGCTCACAAGTTCAAGACAAGCATAGGCACCATTGTGAGAATGTCTGACAAGATAGACAGAAAAGAAAACAGTGGTGAAGGTTTTATGTGAGGTGTTAAGAATCAAAATAATTATAAAAAAAGAATCAAAGCAATGCAAGAAAAAGGAGGAGTGCTGGAATCACAGAGCATGGTTCCCGCTCCTGGGACAGAAGGGCACCCGGCTCCAGTGCAGAGACCTGCAGGGCAATTTGGGCCTGACACAACATTTACCCCTGGAAATTAGAGACCATACAGCCAGACAGTTCATATTGCCAAAGGATGAAAAGAAAAGGCAATGCATAGGTAGTAGTACTGACCATTCAGATATGAGGGGACCACTATAGTAATGAACAGGAAGCAGAACCATAAAGTCAGAAGCTAGAAAAGGCTAACCAGTTCCAACCTATTCCCATTAAGTAATGTAACACCAAAGTGATAATAAATAATACAAGGACTTTAGGGACTAATTTCATTGGCTCAGTTTGCTGTGGGCTAGACCAGGCCAATGGTGAATAAAGCCAAACAAGTTTCATGTGAACTTCACGGAAATTAAATGCAGTAAAGAAAATGTTCAGCCATGTTCTGAGAGGTTTAGTATACAGTTGGCATGACCACAGCAAAGAAGCTGCCATTTACTCATTTCACAACAGTAAATGAGCAACCCCTGAACACAGCTGAACCCAGAACCCTCTGCCTTTGGTTTGGCAGTAGAACTTGCTTGAATCAAACTACAGACCTTGACCCCAGAGAGATTCCTCCTTTCTACCCAGACCTAAATGCAGTTTGGCATTACAGCAATGGTTCTCAACCTCTGGCATATTTAATGCATGATTTCTAGAACACTCCTCAAGAAATTCTACTATGTAGATAGCTTCAGGAATGAAAAGGCAGGAGGGGGGGAGAAGCCAGTCCTCCACCAGCCTGCCTTTGAAGAGTTGGAGAGGAGGGATGGGGCAGGTTCAAGACTGGAAACTTCATAAAACTTGTCTTAGTTACTTTCTCATCTCTCAGACACAGTATCCATCACCCGCAAATTGAAGGAGAAGAAGTTTCTTTTGGCTCACTTTGTAGAGGTTTCAGTCCATAATTGGCTGGCTCTAAGGCAGGGTAGCATGGCAGAAGGCAAAGAGCTCAGGGCAGGGTTGTGCAGAAGCAGAAAGAGATGAAGGGAGGAGGGAGAGCGAAAGATCCTGCCAGGCCACTACCCTAGGGACCCGCTTGCTCCTACATGGCTTCACCTCCTAAGTCACATTTAGCTAGAACCCAACAGTGAACTAACCCACCGCTGAGTGTCACATCTCTGTGATCCTCCAGATCCTCAAAGGTCAACCTAGGAACACATGAGGGTTTGGAGGGGCATCTGGATATAAACTGTAACACAACTGGCTATGATAAAAGCCTATGTGGGTAAAATATCTCCACAAAATCAGTTGTTTGCAGCTTGAGATGGAATATAATGCCAAAAATGTGCATCTCATAATATTAATGATACATATTTAGGTGGATTATGTGTAGATTTTTTTAATGGCACAAAAGAGGAACTAGTCAAAGAACCCAGGTGACAAATAGGAAAGAGAACTAATAGATTCTCAGCACAATCTCAATATATATTTACCAAACTGAATTTCATTAGTGGGGACGTGTACCAGGATCATACTGAAGTGCAATACATCACTTCTATTAGTCCTGTAATGGTCCCTATTAATCCAATTACATCCCTACTTTACAGATAAAGAAATCAAGGATTAAAGAAGGTAAAGATACCTGGAAAGCTAGCATTCCAAAGTCAATCTCTCTGACCTCATGACTCTCTTCCACTGCCTTCAGCTAGAATCAGTAGGGATACTGGGGAATGACTCAGTCCAGTGCCGTTGCTGCTCCTGGATCACTGCAATTTATGTTTTCAATTTGCATTCTTGGAGGGGGGTGGTTGATAAGAATAGCATAATGTCAGAACAGCTTCTAGAGTACTTAGTGGCTATCTATTCAGTCTCTGCTTATTTTATTAAGACTCCACCTGACAGTGTCATAGGGATGAGGTCTTTGGGGGAGAAATTCCCAATTCCTCTTTCGATAGGGGCATATATGTCCACTGTAACAGATTTTGGTGCTAAATGTATGTCCATTGTAACAGGTTTTAAATAGACATGAAAATGTATTCATTCATGCCATAACCTGCCCCACTATGATTAAGGAATTCAAGTACCTATGATTCAGGTTTGCATGCTGAAAGCCTAAAATTATGACACACATAATAACTGCCTAATAATGATTTGATGAATGAATAATTACAAGGATGACAACTCAGTGGTTTCCTTCTCTAATTTCCAAGGAACTTTTAGAACTCATCCCACAAATATTTATTGAGCATGAACTAAGTGCATATATTCTTTGTACACTAGCAAAGGCTTTCAATTGTCAATACTATTGCACTAAGAATAGGGACTTAAAGAATTGGGCAGACAGGGAATAGCGAGAATGCAGTGTGGCTGCTTTTGACTTCTAACATTATTTAATTTTACTTGGCTTTTCTGTTACATACTTGCTTTATATCATTCCTTAGCACTGTCCTGTGATTAGAAATACATCTCTTGAACTAATGCTGCCAAGCTTCATGGAACTGGTGACCTGACACACAATCAAAGCTGCCCGCCTATGAACAAACCTAGGACAATAACTGATTCCTATGCCCACACAAGCAGAAGCAGGCAGGCTACTGCTCCTGTATATCATCTGAGCTGTATAAAGGGAACTGAGGGGTCCAAGAACTCACCAGAGAGACAGAAAGTTAATTAAAATGCATCTTTCATTGTCTAGAATTTGGGTAATAAATGCTCTACAGAAAGCACTAAGAAGGAAGGTCAATGCTCTGTGGTCACATTGTGCATCTTCTTTTCTGGCATTATGAGAATAGGCCTCCCAGGAGCTGTCTAGTCCAGTGTTTAAGGTAGGGCGTTGGGCATAGACGGATATTCTATGGGCCCCTAGGAAGAGTAAGGAGTGCCATTGTTATTTATTTTCTAGATTCTGGCTACACACAGATATCATTACATTGATGCCCCACTCGAAACTGTGTTTCTGGAAAGCCTGGGCATTGGTTCCAGTCTGTTAATGATACCAAGTCAATCTTTATTTAAAAATAATAATTTTGGGGGAACAGTGATGGGGAGATTATTCATTCAAATGGCCATTCTAAAGAATTCATTTACAGGGACAAATTCCAAAAGTCTCATTTAATTACAAAGAAAAATGTGTTAATTGTGCAGGTCAAGTCATTCCAGCAAGCCTCTAGAGAGAAAGAAAACTTCAAAACTGAAAATTAGTATTGAGTGTACCAAATATGATGCCCCCTACCCCCAGCTTGACTGTTTCCGCCTTTCGGGGTAGGAGAGTGCTTCTCCAACAACATGTGTTTCTGTGTTGAAGGAAGTGGGATGAGCACCATTGTTTTCCTAAATCAGTATTTGTATCTTCTCAGAAAATTAGAGCCCTAGGAACTTTATAGTCATTTATGTGGTCTCTTCCTTCTCTAGGTTGACTTCCTCCTTAATTGAAGTTGTCTCCTACCTATCACCCTCATATATTTTCAATTAAACTTTTGTGTGACTGTCAAGTAAATCATCAAAAATGGCAACTGAAATTCCTGCACTTCCAATTCAGCCCACTTGAAAGGAATGCTAAGAACCATCTACCAGATGTGGCTGTCTGGCAGTCTTTGTCAGAGCTGCTGGCACAGCCTGCCTTACCTAATGCAAATACCAACTCCCCAGACTCCCCCAGTGTCAATACTGTGTCAGGGAGTAGAATGTAGGCAGAGAGATCCACCTGCCTCTTTCTAAAATTCTTAGGATTATATGGGTACTGAAACTCATTCTTCTGATTTTAGAAAAGTGAGCCATGCATAGAGCAGTGCTTATATAAGCCATCAACAGAGATCAGAACAGCACCTTATAATCAAGTATACTGATATTTCTACAGATATATGTATGAATATTCACACATACTGGATAAAATAAAAACTATACATAGATTCATAGGTTTTCTTTAAATGTACTCAATGAACTACAAATTGTACTAAATGAAAAGGCAAGATTTACAGAAGAAACAGTCATTTGTTGAACAAAATGTTATGATGCTGGAAGTTCAAAAATGAAAAACAGGGCTGGGGATTTAGCTCAGTGGTTTCAGCATCTGCCTGGCAAGCTCAAGGTCCTGAGTTCAATCCCTGGTACTACACACCACAATGCCAAGCATGGCAGCTCACACCTGTAATCCCAGCACTCAGGAGGCACAGGCAGAGGCAGGAGGATTGCTGTGAGTTTGAGGCTTGCATGGGCTACATAGCAAGTTCAGGGTCAGCCTGAACTACAAAGCAAGACCCTGTCTCAAAAAAAGAAAAACAATTCTATAGGAACTCTCAAATGAGACAAATGAGTGAAGTATAGTAATCTGTGGGATAAAGAAGCCGGCCAGAGGTTGCTTCAGTCCAAGAGAAAATATAGCAAGTCTAATCTAAAGACTTGGGAAGTCCTTTCAGGGGAGGTTGGTGCCTGACTTGTCTTGAAAAGTACTAACATGAATTTAGGAATAAAAGGGAAAGGGCAGGAAAAGAGTCTGAGGCAGCTACTATGAGTGAGAAGGAATGAGTAGAGACTGCTCACAAGTTAAACTCAGCCTCCCAGGTGACAATAAACAAACTACCTGTCCTTTGTCTATTACAATTTTCACATTCCTTTCCTCTGTTAAACACTGCTGCATATTTATATCAAATTGCCTTCTGTCAGACTTACTGGACAATGACTTTGCTTCTCCTGCCTAATTCCAATCACTGTCCTAGGGATACTTAAATATAAGAGCTAAAATCTAGATATGCTGTTTGGCTTGCAAAACCACCCTGTAAACCACCTTGCCTCCCTGTAACTAAAAATTCCCATCAATTTTTTCACAACTCTATGCCAAAATTAACTGGGAGAAATTAATCCTAATTTGTGCCAAAACCTACAGAAAAGACTTTATGTGTAGGAGCTCAGAGGAGGTAGGACAGAGATGATAAAAGAGTTCAAGTAGGTTAAATACAATAAAGTAGATTTTTTAAAGTTATCATTAGAACACATGATTGGGTGTAATTAAAAATAATGAATCTGGAAAAGCGTATCATTTTATATCTTCAAGCTAAATTCTGAAGCATGGAGCACTGAAATGTCAGGAAATTGGGTTCTTTCCTCAAAGACAGGAAGAGAAGCAAAGCACAGAAAATCTTTTCAGGGTCTGTTTGTTGTGTTGATAAGAAAAGGTTCATCTTTCCCACTCTCTGAATATCGCTGATAGACTCCCAAAGACAGACACAGCCGTCCACAGCATGCACAGATGCCTATAATCATTTGGTGAAGAGGTGTTTAGATGGGGGAGCTGATGTGCTCCGTTTGCTAATTGTTTCCTCTGCCCGTTTCTCTGTAATGTTCCATTCAGACTTGCTTTCTGCTTCTCAAGAATCTGGGATGTACGATCAGCAGCAGGAGACACAGATCCAGTCACCATGTGATTGTGACAGGTGCACGTGTTCCTCTTCTGTGCCCTGGAGAAGTTGGCAGGGACTGCTCTGACTTTTCCCCTTAAGATTCAAACATGCTCTAATGGTCCTCTGAGGAAACAGCTACAGTACTTCTGATGTTATTTCTTTTAAAGGCGTCTACTTTTGTCAGAATTGCTAAAAATAATTTATTCAACTTGAAAGTTTTCTGATTTCCTGGCTAAGGTTAGTGTTTCATTGTCACAATTGTTAATTTATGGGATTAGACTGTTTCTGGATCTCTTTCTTCCTTAAGTGTTTTTAAGAACACTCATTGAGAAGTTGCAAGTGGAGTTATTTGGTTTGTGTCTAGAAGAGCTCATTGGTTTTGGACTGAGTGGCATATGATATGCAAATATGACGACCCTCAAGCAAATCCTGTGGATATAGGTGAAGACAGAATATCGCCTTCCAGGGCAAAGTAATTTGGTAGGTGAAGCAATTCCACAGGTGACTACCCCCTAATTTCTCTCCAGGAGGGAGCACATGGAAGGGATTTCTAGATGAGATCCTTATACAAGACCCAAGCAGTCAGATAATCAACTATCATTTCTTTTGTGTCTCACAGACATATGAAATTACCCCAAGACTAAATAGCCCATTCAGATAGGGATCCTAAGCTATTCCTGTTATGAAACCAAGGCAAATTTCTTTCTTCATTAAGCAAAGGAAAACCATCTTCCTATACAAACTGAAAAGCACTTAGTCAACTAGTTTGTTAAACTGACTGTGCAGCTGTTCCTGATGTAAGCTGTTTGGAAAGACAAGTTGTTTTATAAAGAAACATTCAGTTTTCACAACTTTTTATCAACTTTAAGAAGTAAAAGTTTTAGTGATAAGTTATATAAAGTTGATGAAACAATAATTTATCTTCTGAATATGAAGAAAAGTATTAACTCCCATAATATGGATGTGTTTTATGGACTGACTACAAATACTTTTTTTTAATCACTTGCCATGGAACAACTCTCAAAGGCAGGATTTTAGACAGCAATTAGTCAGAAAAGACCATGTACCTATGGTCAACCTTTCAATATGAGTTTAATGCACATGGTTGTCAAACTGGATTTTCTATCCCAGACTTCTCACCTTTGCTCTAGTCCCAGACCTTCAGCTACAGAAAGCCACCTGGATGCCCTGCACTTACCTCCAAACTAAAAATGCTAAAACATAAAATCATCATTTTCCAATCTGTCATACACTCATTACATAATAACAAGAAAAACAAACAAAGAACCTTTGATTCAGCTTCCTATGTTCCCCAGTCCACCAAAGGGTACCACCAACACAAGCAAGATATACATACAAGTCACATGTTCAAAGCCCAAGACACAACATTAAAGGTAGTGGGTGTTTTGACAGAATTATTATTATTAAGTTTCTGGGTTAAACATAAGCGGCATCACAGTTTTTCAAAGGGATCAGAGAATTCTTTAATATGTAAATTTTGAGACTTGAAGGATTGAAGGAAAGAAGGAGCATTCTAGACACAAGGACCAACATGTTAAAAGTAGGCATGAAACTGCAGAATGAAGTGTAGAGAAGTTATTGCGATGAGAGTGCAAACAGCTTAGGAACATGGTAGAATAAGGATGGAAGTGCAGGAGGATCATGGAGAGTCTTGCTTATTAAGAATTTTGTCCAGCCAGGCATGGTGGCTCACACCTGTAATCCCAGCACTCAGGAGGCAGAGACAGGAGGATTGCTGAGTTCAAGGCTTGCCTGGGCTACATAGCAAGCTCAGAGCCAGCCTGAACTACAAAGTGAGACCCTATCTAAAAAAAAAAAAAAAAAAAAAGAATTTTGTCCAGGGGTGAATAATGAGGGGTAAAGAAAAAATGTGATGGTAATTAAAAAAGGGAAACAAAGCTTATGCATTTTGGGTTTGGTGGGCTGTAAGGTGGATAGGGGAATGGGAAAAATGAGAATTAAATCATGTAATAAACTGATACAAATTCCCAATATTGAGTGTGATCATGATGTGTATATATAATGTATCAATAAAGATAAAATTTTTTAAAAAAATAATAATTTTGTCCATTCCACAAGTATGGAGCCACCTACAGGTTTTAAAGTGAATAAAGTGTGCAGAGCCAATCCAGAAAAATCATATCAATAGGGCTTATTGGTCAGAAAATATTTACTTCAAACCCTTTCTTGAAGTGAAATAAGTAAGCATTTTTCCTGCCCAAATGTTAGCTTTGCCCTGTCACTTACTGTGACCAAAAAAAAAAAAATTAAACAGGCTTAAGTATACTTGTGCAAGGTGACGTAGCCTTTTGTCCTCCTGAAATGTCCATGAGAAGAGTGGTCCTAGGGACCCTCTGACCCATTAGCCTAAGACTCATATTGAGACTCAAGGTGTAGAAAGAAGGTCTGCAGTTCAAATCCTGTTGTGTGCATTACAACACCTAAAGCTAAGCCCCATGAAGTTGCAGTTATAATCAGAGCCACTTTGTTCAATCCAATCTGGCCTATGAACAACACATGTCAGCTATTATACATCGGTAAGTTTGGGGATGACCTGTCACACAGCATTACTATAGCAATAATGACTACAGCAATAACTAATACACATGTATTCGGAACTATGGCAATTTTTGCCTCCCTTTTAACCTGACATCCCTTCTTCCAAATCTGTATCATCAAAGAGATATTCTTTCAATCTTTCATTAGAATTAAAGTACTAGAACAACCTCCTAAACCAATACCCTCAAGTCCAGTTTTGCTCAGTTCTTATCCAGGCTTACATCTGTTTAGTTTATTTCTAAGCACCACCTTCATGCAATATTTCCTCTCATAATTTGCAGGAATTCCCATTACAAATCATTTCAGATTTGAATTCTGCCTTGTTTCCCAACACCAGTGACTAGTGTAATTCCTTCACTGTTTGTATCCCAGACTAATTCCTGATGCAATACTTTGTCTAGGGAGAAGAATCTCTTCCCCCACGTCCTACTGAAAATATTCATGTCCCCTAGTCAACTCATCTATAAAGTTTGCTTTCAAGCCACCTTTCGTGTAATAATTTCCCTTCCAAAACTTCTTATATAGTCAACATCTGTACATTCCTAGACACTTCTAGTCACTAGTCTACACCCATCTGAATAAGTGCTTTGTATACATGCCTATGCAGCATGTACATCTTATCTTTCTAACTATGTTGAAATGTCCTTGAGAGACAGAACTATGTTGGATGTGGTCGCACATGCCAGTAATCCAATCATTCAGAAGGCTGAAGCAGGAAGATCACAAGTTCAGGCCAACCTGGGCAATGTGGAAGATTCTGACTCAAAATAAAAAATAGGAAAGGCTGGGGATGTAGCTCAGCATGAAAGCCCTGGATTCAGGTGTCAGTAGTGCAGAAATAAATAAATAAATAAATAAATGAATGAATGAATGAATGAATGAATAAATAAATAAATAAAATGTTATACATTCTCTTGCCCCTCCTCAAAGTCCTTCGCAGAATGGCTGGACTAAAAAATGGGTATTTGCTTGATACTCTAAAATATGCTTTTATATGTTCAATACATATATATTAAGCACCTACTATTTGCCAGGCACTGTGTTGTGTGTTGGCTGAGAAGAGAAAAAACATGTCTTGTGTCCTCAAGGCCTTTATGAATCATAGCAACAACAAACAAAAATATACAAAGAAAAGCATTAGTGTTTTCTTCTAAGGGAACTTCACGTTATTAGCTGCATATTTTTAAATGTTTATACTTACTGCCAGATTTAAATGACGCAAGACAAGCATACCTTACCCAGAGAATTTTCTTAAGCTAACTGCTACGCCTCTGGTAAAACTATCTGTCTCTTTCTCATTGTCTCTGTCTCTGTCTCTGTCTTTCTCTGTGTGTGTATATGTCTGTCTCTGTATCTGTCTCTCTGTATCTCTGTCTCTGGCTCTCGCTCTCTCTCCTTCTCTCTCTCATGCTTTCTATGTCTCTCTTTCTTTAGCAAAGGTGGTGAAGATGGGTCAGAAGGGATTCTAGGGAAGGGACCTTCTGCTAAAACATACTATAGTTCTATCATATACCAGAATCAAATATTTAAATGTTTTTTTCTAGTTGTCCTCCATGTCATCTGAAAGAAATGTAGCAACTTTGACCATTTATCAAAGTAGTAGCATATTATGTTATAAAATCAATGCACTAACTAATGAAATTTTATTTTCCAGATATAGGGTCAGCATTTTTTTCTTTGCTTTTTCCTTTTATAAATGGAGAGCCTATCCAGACGACCAAGTCTTTACACCTGGCACATTTGGAGGAAAATTTAAAGCCCCTCTGTTGATTATAAAACAGAACTCGCTAACAGATTTTATAGTAGTATTGCCACAGGCTCTGAAAAATGGCCTTGATATACTTAACAAAAAGTCAAATGTACTTGAAGACCACTCTTTCTTCCAATATTTCAGGCTTAATGCATGTATGGGTTGGAATGCTGGAATTTTCAAATGCACTTTCATACTAATTATAGGAATGGACAGTCATCCGCATAAGTCAATTATTTTAGCCATACGTTAAGTCTAATCCCAGAATGACCTAACGGAATAAGAGATGCTACACGAGAAGTCAATATCCCCTTTGGGTCAAAGCCTTCAAATGACCAAAAGGGATTATATTAATAACTCCATCAACACACAGTGAAATTTGACAGTTTAAATAAGCTTTCATTAATACTTTAAATAGCTCCATGTTTTAAAATCCAACTGTCAGAAGCTAGGATCTAGCTCAGCACTGCAACGCTCGCCTTGCACAGGCGAGACCCTGTGCTCAGTCCTCAGCACTGTCAAGACAGAACCTAACTATGAAAGGTTATCAAAAACTCATCATCTTCAATTTGTAATATTCAATTTTTAGGAGTGTACTTCAAACAAAGTAGAATCTTCCTTGTGCCTGTCAGTGAGGGAAAGAAGTCTGAAGTATTGAAGATTCAATTCTATTAACAGCTTGCTGGCAACCAAAATGGGAAACCCAAGAAAGTAAAGATAGCAGGGCCCAAGCAAGAGTTGAAGAAGATTGGAATGACAAAATTAAATTTATCTGGGATCTCTTCCAGGCTGACATGTGACTGGGAAAAAGATGCTACAGTATGTTACTGTGAAGAAGCAGATGTCAGAAAACCCCAATTTGAGGAGATGCTGTGCTTCCAAGAACATACAGTATGACATTCTTGGTAACTGTCTTTGCTTTTCAATTCACTTTGGAAAGTTTTTGCTTAACTTTGTAATCTAGTATTATTTTAAAGAAATACTATTTAGAAATAAGAAACATTAGAGTGCAGAAACAATATACATATTCTGAAAAATGAAAGAATCCAAACACCCTGTATTCAGGCTCTCCTGAGAGAAAAAAGGAGAAAGATGTTGTGTTTTAGAAGCTCAAGTGGAAAAGTGACAGGGAAGAAAAAGAGGACATTTTAAGTGACACTCATATTTCAAATTACTTAGGACCTACTTCAGAGAAGACATATGGTATTACATATGTAAAAATTAAAAGGAAGAACACAGAAGCAGAGCTGAAATGAAAGACTAAGCAGAGAACTCCCTACAGAGTTGGTATCTTCTAGAAGTCTATGGGTTACTTCTAGAAGATACCAACTTCTAGAAGTAACCCTTGTAAAACAGGGGCTACTCAAATCATTGGGATGAATAGAGCTCATTATGCTCACTGTCTGAACAACTAGAAAGTGGAAAAAGTTCATTTTATAGAAATCATTTTTTAGAGTTAATGTAAAATTGAACTCCTACACACACACACACACACACACACACACACACACACACACACACCTTAACATGCAGCTTGAAATTTCCTGTGTACACGAACCTAAGAATGATCCTGCAAACAATGAACCCTAAGGAAATGACAAGTCAACAGAATTCACCTTTGCCAGCCTTTCCTCTTTCCCCAGCTCCTCCTTTGTATCAAACTCTTCTACTCCCAAATCCACTGGACAAATAAATCTGTTCTATTCTGCTGTCATCTTAACAAAAGAGCAAACCACCTGGAATGTCTCAACTTCAAAGCAACTCAATATCTTACCTCTCCCAACACTTTCTGCCTTTGAAAAGACAATAATGGAGGCCCATGCTACACCCAAAGCGATAAACTCCCACAAGCCATTAAAAGGTTAACTTGAGGGAAAATAACTTTCTTTGGACCCACAAGACACCTTATGGGATGAAGCTTTCCTGTCTCCATGTCTATGCTTGAATTTCTAGGCTTTGATAGTACAGATATCTGGAGCTAATGTATTATTTGTCAATAGGGACTGTCCTGTATATTATAGGATGTTTAGCAACAGCTCTGGCCTGCACCTTTCAGGTGCAAATACTGGCTCCTCCACCAATTGTAAAATTAAAAATCTCAAGACCGGGCCGGAGGGTTAGCTCAGTGGTTCCGGCGCCTGCCTCGCAAGCGTAAGGACCTGAGTTCGATCCCCGGTTACCACATATAATGCTGGGCGTGGTGGCTCACGCCTGTAATCCCAGCACTCGGGAGGCAGAGACAGGAGGATTGCTGAGTTCGCGGCGGCTTGCCTGGGCACCATAGTGAGCTCAGGGCCAGCCT
>PVIC010031441.1:0-21328 GCA_004025085.1 Thryonomys swinderianus | reverse complement strand
ATTATTATTATTATTATTATTATTATTATTATTTTTGTTTTGTTTTTGAGACAGGGTCTCACTTTGTAGTTCAGGCTGGCCCTGAGCTCACTATGTAGCCCAGGCAAGCCTTGAACTCAGCAATCCTCCTGTCTCTGCCTCCCAAGTGCTGGGATTACAGGCATGAACCATCAGGCCTAGGATTGTAGTGTGTGGTACTGATTCTTAGTGGGCATGAGACACCATGTCCAGTATTGTATGTGGTTACCGGGGGTCAAACCAGGGACGTTGTGTTTGCTAGGCAGGCACCGGAACCACTGAGCTAAATCTCCAGCCCTGTGGCTTTAATTTATTATGTACCCTGAGCTTTTAAAGAATTTTGGTTAGAATGAGTACTGAGATAAATGAAGAGATGAGGGTAATTGACTTCAGCTTTCTACTTCTGTATAGTGCATCATGATGTAGTGTAGGAATACTTCACCTGTCTTTTTGGCTCTGCTCACTCCATTTAATGTCTCTGTATCAGCAGGGCAGTGATCCTCAAGGAAAGAAAGCAGCCCACACTCAGAGCTGTATCTGAGTCTGACTCCTAATGTGTTGGGTAGTGGAAGTTCTGTGTAATTTGAAGACTTTATGACATCTCACTGTGGGGGTTGGGTCACTGTCTAGCACACAGGGCTGCTGTAGTGTTTCTGCCTTTGCATCATGGGAAAATTAGGGTTATGAGTGATCTAAGAGGATCCTTAGAATATGACCTCCAACCTCCTGGCCAAGGGAAGAGGTATGGAGGCTGTCTGAGTTAGAGAGATATGGTGTGTGTGTGTGTGTGTGTGTGTGTGTGTGTTTGTATGCGTGCCCGTGGGTGTGTTGGTGGAAGGGTTAAGAGGGAGGAGAGTTGGAAGGGAAAACATTCAAATGTAGGCATGAGTCTCAAGGGAAATTTCCTCCCCTCATGTGAGTTCAGTGGTTTACTATTTGATGCTCAGACTTTCAGCAGCATCTTGGGTCACATTTCTTCTCTGCTTCATTAAGGAGGGTTAGAAGGGTAAGAAACAGACTAAACATCCTAAAGGTTGGATGGTGGGTTTGTATTTTGATAATCACTGTTATTTGTGCATCTCATTTGTTGAAAAAGTAAGTACAATACTATGTAAATAGGCTCATCATTTGTGACAAACCCCTTGGGAGGCTAGTGGGAGCTGAATGTATGGAAGATGGAGGTATACGGAAGGGCTCTGTACTTCCTACTCGGGTTTGCTGTGATCCCCAAATTGTTCTAAAAATAAAGCCTATTCTTTTTTTTAAATTGAATTCTTTATTGGTACAAGTACACTTTCTTCTAGCTGCCTATCAGTGCTAAGTGTCCTATAACTTCGTGGCTATTTATGGTGAGAAGTAATTGAAAGTCCTTTACTACATGGAGTGTGCTGAAATATTTCTTTTTCTTCTCTACTCTCACAACCAAACCCTCTTCTTTATAGAACTGTTGGGTTTTAAATCTTTTGCCCTCTGTGTGAGGTTCATGTAGGCTCCAGATAGTGCCTGCTATGTAACAGATGTCCCATAACTTTTATTGACTGAATAAAGGAACGAGTGACCCTGTCTTGGAAGTTGTGAGCTGTGGTGTGAAATTAGCCTGTGTTCCACATTCAAGGGACATTTGTTATGCTTCAGGGAAACTGACAGTTGCTTTTGTTTTAAATCCATACATATTTGTTAGGGTTTTTTTTTTCTTTTCATGGTATCAGGGATTGAACTGAAGATCTTGCACTTGCATAGCACATGGAGTGCCACTGAGCTAAATCTCTGGCCCCTATTAGGAGTTTCTTAAATACATCTGTTCCTATTTTTAGAATGGGATATTATAAATAAAAACAGTTTTAGAGATCATCTAATCATGTGCCAACATTTTTCAGATGAGATTTCACATATGTGTAATTAAGGAAATAGATTTCAAGGTAGATTTAAGGAAACATGTTCAAGAACAGGAAGCCAGTCAAGGGCAAAGCTGGTGTTTAGAAGCCCAGTTCTGAGCTTTGGTAGCACATTTATGACATAACTATCTTGGGATAGTTATGATATGGGAAGTTTCTCTGGGAGGTGACAAATGCCTGTCCTCCTTCTATAAGAACACAGATATATCTTGTATATTTTCCTTATTGTCAAACTAATTTCTACTAGGAAGGATATTTTTCCTCCTAAAAGGCCATACGACTTCATTTGGATTCTGAGTTGAAATTTTTAATGTTTTAAAAATAAACAAATAACTAGTTTCTTACCTAGCTGATGTCAGAAAATTCTGAGTGTGAGCTTATCTAAATTTGGATGGCTGGTAAGAGGAGAAAATTCAACAAAGTGAGCTCTGCTGATAATCTTCAGAGCATTAAGTTATACATGAAAGATGGAAGAAAGTGAGGTGTGGAAACAAACACTTATTTTAGACCCATCTGAAGGTATACCCTTTTCCCCGATTGCCTTAGAAGCACTGCTTGCTTGGTGGTGAAATAGTTTGCTCACATGTAAAAGCTGGCAACAGAAACAGTGCAGGCAATCAGTTGAAGTGATGTCTTGAAGAGGATCAAGATGTCATTAAGAGAAGGCTTGAAGGCCTTTGGAATTAGATGGAGAGATGTTGAGTTCACTCTGCTTAATTCTTTACAAAATATTTATAGTCTTTGCTTGCCATCTTTGCTAATTACTGTATACTTGGGTGCTGATTGATCCACCCACTACACCCCAAACAGTAGAATCATTTTGGGAAACAACTAATTAACTCTAGTGTTAGCTAGAGGACTTTGGGACATTTCAGTTGAGATGAAGCGGAAAGAAGAGAAAGAAACTGAGCCAATGGAGTGGGTGACCCATGGAAAAAGTTAAGAAACAGGAAATCCACAGGGCCTATTTTAGGAAATCAATAATGGTTTGGTTGTCTTTATACATTTCACTGATTATTCCTTATCATTTCTAGAGAGGCACAAAAATATGCTGTACATATTAGGATCAATTACATTAGTTTCAGTCTATTCTTTTGTTGTTGTACAAAAAAGCTAGCTATGAGTCCAAATATTTTTAATCTATGTGGACTTAAAAGATCTTTTGCAAAGATACAAAGAAATTTGGGGTGTTTATCTGAAATAAAACCTGATTAGATTCTAGCTTTAGTATTGTATTTCCTTCCTCTTTTTCTTCCTTTTTTTTCATTCTTCTCCTTCTTCCTCTGTCTAACCATTTCCCTTTTCTTCCTCTTTATCTTTCTTCTATTTGGAAAATAAGAAAGAAAAAAAATGAAGGACAATGTTGGAGTTTGGAAATGTGTTTTCTAAACTCTTTATCCCTGTCAGAAGGGGTGTGTGTGTGTGTGTGTGTGTGTGTGTGTGTAATTTATCAATGTTAAAATTTAGGTCCTAGATTATAAATAATTTTCCTCTCTTTGCAGTATGGTTTTGTTTGTTTTTGAGACAGGGTCTCACTATGTAGTTCAGGCTGGCTTTGACTATGTAGTTTAGGCTGGCCCTGAATTCATGGTGATCCTCCTGCCTCTGCCTCCTGAGTGCTGGGATTCTAGGTATGTGCCACCACACCTGGCAGCAGTACATTTTAAAGATGAATAGACAGGGCATGACTGGAGAAATTTTGTGGCACTACAGCTTCTATCTGGGGAGGGGTTGGAAAGGTGAGAACTGTGAGAATTTAGCACTGGGACGGCCAGACTTCCACTCCTGCAAGCAAGAGAGGAGAAACAGCCCTGGCCCAGGCTGCTCCTTGGCCTCTTGGTGTGTGCAGGGTCTGTTCCAGGTGATGAACACGTGGCAGCAAGAAATACCTTTAATTCTCTTACTAGCCTCCCCGTGTGAGCTTCCATAGTTCCTGATCCCTTAAGGAACTATGAAAAGGCAGTGAGAAATGATTTGTTGGATGAGGTATTATGAGGCCACTTTGGGAGCTACTTTATCAACCTTCCTAAACGTTGTTATATGCTACTTTCTGGTTTATACTATTTTTTTATTTTTTTGAGACAGGGTCTCACTTTGTAGTTCAGGCTGGCCCTGAGCTCACTATGTAGCTCAGGTAAGCCTCGATCTTAGCAGTCCTCCTGCCTCTGCCTCCTGAGTGCTGGGATTACAGGCGTGAGCCACCATGCCTGGTTGGTTTATACTATTTTAAAACTCCTATCACTTCTCTCACTCCCCAAACACAATAGTACATTTATAATAATATATGAAATTCATACTTTCAGTGACAGGCCATAGGTATTAGAGAAATGGGCAATACAGTTTTTGGGGTTTTTTCTTGATATAATTTAAAATATAACTTAAAAAACCTTTGAGTCTCTAATAGTGGGAAACCCAGTATCATGGGTTTCAAATTGCAGCAGCATTTTTTTGAAAGGAGAAAATCAAACAGAAAGCAACAAAAGCAGGTACTGTTGTGTAAAAATTTTGTTTCAATTGTCCACCCATAAATGTTTATGTGGGGCCATGTGAAATAGACTTCTTACAGTTAATCCAGAGTTTGTGAGGCATTCATACTTTGCTGGTTCATTTTTTTCTTCTTTTGTGAGACAAGGTCTTGGTAGATAGTACTATCTTAGGTACTTTTCATTGCTGAAACATGACCCCTGACACCCACAATTTAAAACAAGTTTATTTTACCTCATTTGCAGTCCATGGTCAGCTGGCTTTAGGATAGAAATAGCATGAAGAAATGATGTGGAGTAGGAAAGCCACTCCTGTTATGGTGGCCAGGAAGCAGAGAAAGAAGGGAGGAAGTGGGAAGGGAGGAATATTCTAAGTCTCATCTTCAATGACCTACTTTTTTGACCAGGCCTAACTTCTACAAGCACATTCAGTTATGAATTCATCTGTGAGTTAATCCACTGATAAGTATAACATTTCTGTGGTTTACTCACCTTTCAAACCACCCTCCCTCCCATTCTAGATTTTAACCATTACATTCTGCTTTTCATGTCCATCAAGTCATGCCCATCTCTTTGCAAAATACATTTAGTCCATCTCCGAGTCACCACTTTTAGCAGTTTCCAGTGTTGCTGAAAAGTCCAACATCCCCTGAGACCCAAAGCAAACTCTTAGCTGTGAGTACCTATAAAAATAAAAAGTTAAATACTGCCAACATATAGTGGTATAGGGTACACATTCCCATGCTAAAAAGGAGAATAAGTGGATTGACAGGAATCAGACAAATTAATAAGGGGAAACATTAAATTCTGAAGCTCTGAATATAACATGAGGACATATCATGGCTACGTATGAGCTTCAAGGAGCTTATGTGGCTTCACCCCTTTTGGGATGGTTCTGCTCATTACTCTGGCTTTCCTTAGACATTCCATACACTTGGTTTATCTAACTCTCTGAGGTCTCTACTGGACTTTTATCTTTAGTCTCACAGGTTTTTTTTTTTTTTTTTTTGAGACAGGGTCTCACTTTGTAATTCAGGCTGGCCTTGAACTCACTATGTAGCCCAGGCTAGCCTCAAGCTCTCAGCAGTCTTCCTGCCTTTGTCTCCCAAATGCTGAGACTACAGGCATAACCCACCACATCCAGCACTGTGAAATGTGGTACCAGGGATTGAATTTGTGACCTTGTGCTTGCCAGTAAGATGCTGGAACCGCAAAGGTAAATCTTCATCCCCTCTCACAGTTTTATGTACCATGCTTTGGGGGGCATACTTCCTGGCCTCCCATCCCAACTTCTGAACTCTGGGTGGAAGCCTCCACATAACTCATTAAGAATACCTCCAAAGGGCCGGAGGGTTAGCTCAGTGGTTCCGGCGCCTGCCTCGCAAGCGCAAGGTCCTGAGTTCGATCCCCGGAAACCACATACAATGCTGGGCGTGGAGACTCACGTCCACCAGCAATCAATACCACATACCACAATGCCGGGCGTGGTGGCTCACGCCTGTAATCCCAGCACTCGGGAGGCAGAGACAAGAGGATTGCTGAGTTCGCTGCGGCTTGCCTGGGCACCATAGTGAGCTCAGGACCAGCCTGAACTACAAAGCGAGACCCTGTCTCCAAAAAGCAAAAAAAAAAAAAAAAAAGAATACCTCCAAGACTAGTACCATGTGGATGATGCCAGATTAATACCACCAACTCGAGCTGTAGCTGGTGCCCGTTGGATAATGGCTTCAGAGGCCTCTGAGTGCCTCAGTGGCTGAGGACTATGAATGAATCCCAAGGAACCAATTCCCTACATGGCCCTTCTTGAACAGGGTTTTTTGCGGACTCTCTTCTCAAAACAAAATCTTTCGAAGGAGTTTATTTTTATCCTTTTACACCCTTGAGCCAATGAGGTAAATGATTGCTGAGATGTCCTCAAGGCATCTTTCCTGTTGTTCTGATGTGTAGAACTTGGCTCCTTGTTAATGCTTATCTCCTTAGCAACCATCTTCCCCTTTGCCTCAGTGTTGTAGGTATTTTCTTCCTGGAAAAGACTCTAAAAATGGGTATTTTCTCCTGTATCTTAGTATAAATCTGGCTAAAAGCTGACAGCTATACCTATACAACAGCCTAATTGTTGAGCTTCCTCTACCAGATTAATGTGTCAGTTGCCCTTAATTTCTGTGTCCTATAAAATCTTAGGACATGGGCAAAATGAAGACAAATTTTCTGCCAGGGCATTACACCCACATTTCCAAGTCCTATTGCCAGTGGAGTCTTTGTTCTCAACTGAAAACTCCTGAGATTGATCTTTACTATGCAGATTGTTACAGCACTTTTATATTCTGATCTCCAACCCAAATCTCTTATCAAGCTTGGTTTATAGAACTTCAGAACTTTTCCAATGGGTGTGTGTAAACTTTTCCAAACCCTTTCTAGAGGTGAGTATAGAAGGCTTCTAAATAACAAGGTCAAGCATAGTCACAACAACAAGTTCACTCAGTACCAATATCTGTCTTAATTGTTTTGTTGTTGCTGAGACACAGCACCTG
Organism: Thryonomys swinderianus; assembly: GCA_004025085.1. NCBI lineage: Eukaryota > Metazoa > Chordata > Mammalia > Rodentia > Thryonomyidae > Thryonomys > Thryonomys swinderianus. Next base: position 14,401 of record PVIC010031441.1, on the reverse strand, counting down.
ACACCCACAATTTTAAAAAGTTTATTTTGGTGCACGTTTCAGTCCACGGTTGCTGACTCCAAAGCAGAAATGACATGGCTGAAGGATCTGTTATAGTAAAGTCACTCATGCTGTGTGGGCCCAAAAGCTAACTGAGAAGACAGAAGCAGAAAAGGGAGCTATAGCCTTCCAGGTCACAGCCCAAGTGACCTCCCTCTTCTGACCAGGCCCACGCCTAACAGCACATTTAATTAAGATTTATCTGTGGATTAATCAACTGATGAGTATAGTTCCCCATTACCCAGTCATCTTCCAAAAGCCCAACATCTGAACCTAAAGGTCTTGGGGGACATTCTGGATCTAAACCATAACGCTTGGGCTGGCTTCAGACTTGAGATCTTCCTGCCTCGGCTTTCTGTGTGGCTGAGATTGCACATGTTTAAACCCTCATGTCTAGCTTTCCTTGCTTCAGTTTGAAGTAGCATGTCCTGTTTTTGTCTTGCCTGGTCTCTCAGCGCGGCTCCTATGTGGAGGGACGCAGGAAATGGCTCCGGGCTCCTCTTGGGCCTGAGTCGTCACAACGTCACAACGCAGCTCCTGGGTGGGGTGGGGGCCGGCCAGCGGGCCGCAATCCTCCGCGCTGGTAATAGCATGTCCTGTTTTTGTAAGATTGTCAGTCACTCAGTTAACAACTGAGGTTACATTTCCAGAAAAGCTACCTCATTGCTTCAAGAATTTAACTGATAAGAGCTGAATAAGAAGTTTAAAAACTGTTCTAAAGTATTTATAGCCCTCTCTTTTTTTTTTTGTAGTGGTCATCTGCTTACTTAGAAAATCTTTTTCATTGTATTGGAATAGTGTAAGGACAGTCTAAAATGGTTTAATGGAGACAGAAGGAGACTTTCCCTTACTTAACAGATCCTCAGAACGAAGTCTTAATCTGGATCACACTACTCATTTGATGCACATAGCCTATGATATCCCAAAATATAGTCCTTTAAACTCCATCTGGGAAGCAGCAAATGCAGGAAGGGCCTTGTCTGAAGTTCTCTTCTACCTTAAACACCAGAAAACATTTGGTTGTGGTGAACCTTTCACAGTATCAACCAGGAGACACTGAGGCACAAGCTGGACGAAATGTTAGAGTTGATACCACTCTCAGGGCCCATATAAATTTTGTTCCAAATAATTTGCTTTTTAGGCTCATTCATATTTCTTAAAAATTGTTTACTCTTCCTCTAAAATAAATGACATTCCTCATTCTCTCTCCCCTATGAAATGGATAGATAGCTTTTCATCTCAGTGGTTATTTTGTATCCACCCTTTTGTGATGGCTGTGCACATAATAAATGCTTGCTTTTCTCTTGTTAATTGACCTATTGTCAGTTCCTTGCCAGTCTCTCAAATACAGAACTTTAACACGGGGGAGGGAAACAGTTCTTTTGCCTCCACCCAGAGTAAAATTTAAAAGCACCAGGCTGAGAATTTAGCTCAAGTGGTACTGCACCAACCTTTGATGCACAAGGGCCTGAGTTCGATCCCCAGTACCACACAAAAAAAAGAAAATTTAAAAGCACCATAGTAAGCCAGCTGGTCTGGTGATATCCTCTGCTCTTTTCCAGCTTGTTTGGAGGGACAGGATGAGGGATCACCTGGTATGATTATCTGGTAGCTGTTTATATAAATGGGGTCTCTAGACCTTCAAGGACTCAGGGAGTTCATTGTGTGAGATGCTTTCATCTCATCTGACAGAACGAACTCTGTCAGTTTTCTCAGTGACAGAGAAGGAGGGTGTGAAAATTGCACTCATCTCTGCAAGGAAGCCCATTGCAGGCTGCTGCTGAGAGCAAGAAGCTGGCCCTGGAGTGGGAAGGAAGGCTATAAACACATCACTCTGCCTGCCCTGTTAGATTGGTGGCAGCCAAACCCAGACTGTCAGTAGAAGATGGAGGTTTCTCTGAAGCAGTCTGTTCAGTATTGTTTAGAGAAAGGCACAAAAATATCAGTGATTTATCGGCTGTGTTTGGGGAAAACAAAACGAAGCAAAAATGAAAACAATTCAAGAAACAGGCTACACTTTTCCATCTGAAACTAATTTTGTCCTATTTTTGGAAACAGTATTACTAGTATGGGAATCATAGATTTGGAAATTGCTCCTATAACCTAAGGACTTGTCTTTAGGTCAATGGGTAAAGCTTGTTTGGAGCTGTTGTTAATTTTATCCTGTTCAAGAACTAGGCCACTTACCCTTCCCAGACAATATAATGGCTCCCCAGACTCCAGAGTCAGCAGATGGCTTATGAAAATATATTGATGTACCATTTGGAAACTGACCTTTTGTTTTATGCTTGTTCTCCCTCTTTTTTCCCTCCAAATCTGTTATTTGAGTTGGCAGGGACAAATAAACGCGAGAAAGGAGGTCACAACTTACTAATGATCTCTTCTGTCTCTGTATACTTGGTCAACAGTTCGTGAATATGTGATCAGCCAGTCTGGCTCTTTTCTCCTGGGCAGACATAAAAAGAAAAGTAACCTGACATCTTACTGTGTCAGGAATTCACTTCAAGTTGGATGTGAGAGACGAGGCTTTGACAGGAACATGCCTCCTGTCGTCTCTCCCCAGGACTCCAGCCTGTGTTCAGACTTCTGAATCTTCTTTTTTGCTAGTTGGGGTAGTTACAGAGAAAGCGGAAGAAGAGGAGCCACACCACAAGCTCTGGATGGGCCCATTGAGCTTTCTCTGGTACATTCGGGACTCTGAGGGAGGGCGGGGTGGTATGGCCCTGGTTTTGATTTTTAACTTGCTGGAGTATCAAAACCTCTTTATTTCTTGTCGTCCTTGTATTTGGTCATTAGCTTTGCTGTCGAGGAACTGAGTGCTGAAGGATGAGGAAATAAAGCTAGAGCAAGTAAACATTTTCTTTAGAGAGTAGACAAATTTGATGCCACTTAATAAAAGGGAGCCTAGTCTTTTCCTCATCTCATAAAAGAAATGAGTCCCCTTTATCTTTCCTGTATTTTCTAGAGGCTGCACCCTAATAATCTGATTTCTCAGGGTGTTTGACTAATCAAGCATTTCCTGACTTTAGTGACTGAAGCTCATTAAGAGTTAATTATGTGTCTGCTTGTTATTTTGCTCACTTCTTAGTCTGAAAGTTGCTCATACTCCAAACTTTGGCAAGGAAGTAGCGTCATAGAGTGATCTGAGGACTTAGGGCATCTCCCTCCTCACTGGCACTCGATGCATCTAATCTCATTTCCACAGATTAGACCCTTGGAGAGTTATTCATTGGGGCTAAAATATAACTTGATTTCTCTCAGAAAGAGGCGATATAATTTTAGTTTATTAATACATGTGTGTAGTACATAGTGTTTACATTTCTTGTGAGAAGCTGATCCACGTATGTATCACATCTTAGTTCTTTTTCTCATCCTCTGTTCCTTTCCTCCCTCCTCCCTCTACACATCCTTTGACCTACTTCCTTCTGAAGGGCTATGGAGTCTACGGCCATACCACCCTGAACATGCCCGATCTCGTCTGAAGGGCAATGAAATGAATAAAAGGAATTCAGATGTGTTATGTATTTGTGCCAACTCCACACAAAGGATATAAACATCATATACTGCAAACATGTCCTAAAATTTTTTAGTTTTCTTTTGCTTCTTCTCCTCCCCCCCCCCTTTTTTTTTTGGTGGAACCAGGGATTGGAACTCAGTACCTTTCAGGCAGGCTGCAGCATCAGTGAGCTACATTCTGGCCCTAAAGTATATTTCTTTCCTTTATTTTTTATATTGGTTTGCATTACAATGCTAGTGTTTTCTTCCTAACAAAGCTTTATACTAAATTTATAATGCATTTCAGTGAATATTATAATTATGTCATAGTGGGCCATTATTATTTAATTGTGTCTAAGTATAAATTCAGATCTTTTATTTTTGCCTCTGGAAAGCTACATAAGCAAAGGACATTACAGAATTTGGAATACTAGAAAGATGATGGATAGAAATAGCACAATGTTAGAAAATAGGGAGGCCCAGAGAATGATTGAAGAAGAAAATCTTTATGCTCTCTGGATAAGCTGAACTTGAAAATTTAACAAAGGAAGATTAACAGTAGAAAAGGTACATGATTTTTATTAATATTTATCTGCACAGGAATTTATATTAAACACATAAAGCTAAAGAAGCAGACTTGGGGTTTATATTCCCTTTTAACAAAGGAAAGACAACTTGGGGGGGTAAAGGGACGACAATTTCCTGGGAAAGTAGAGGGGACTTGATGGAAGATAATGGCTGTTTATGCAAACACATGTTGGTATCAATTTTCATCTTTACTATGGCTTTTAGCCAGATAAGGCGAAGACAGAGCTCTCTCCTTGCATTTTTAAATTCTCAATTGCCTGCAGCTCCAAACAGTCAAATGGTATTTTGTGGTAGGGAAGTGGGAAGATGGTTAGATGGTTGGAGATCACAAGGCCAAACTGTGTAGTTCTATGATTTTTACTTAGTATTTAACCTGATCCTTATGACATGAATATAGATTGACTATTATCTTAATGAAAGACAAAGGACATTATTCAGTGAATATGAGGACATAATTGAAGAGGTAATTGTGTTTGGGGTTTATGCAATCTTGATTTATTGGACTGACATGCTGTAGCCCTGAATGTGGGTAGAGATTTCTTTGGGCATAAGCTGAACTCTCCACACATCAGGGTGTGTCTAGTTGGCTGATAGCAAGGCTCTTGGGGGTGATTTTATTGAATTTAAAGATTTCAGTGGATACAGGAGGAAAATGTTTTATGATTTGCAGTGCTTTGAGGATATGTGGCAGGAACCACATAAATAAATGCTGAAAAGTTTTTTCTGGAGAGATTCTGCGAAATAGAAGCAGCAATCCTCTGAGATACAGCCCAAAAAAAGTGCAATTAACTTTAAGAGGTATTATTTAGACAGTGTCACTCAGTTCTTACATATAATATGGAATAATTAGGATTTGAAGCACACAGTGGATAGTTTACATCTAAAAGCATCTTTCATCCTAAAATATTGCTGATTTTTAAGGTGTACAATGGTTCGCAGGTGTGGATTTGTTATCTTCCAGAGCTTCACACTTGTGCGGGATTAGCTTAAAATAAATTGAGTTTTGGATTTAGAGAAGAGGGCTTGCTAGAGATAGACAGGATTGACTAGAGTTCTTCACTGCTGAGGCTGGACCATGGGCCGTTATTATTCAAGTTGAGACTTTCAGAATTAAAACTTTCTTAGCAGCATAAAATGAAATAAAAATAAGCATATGGAAGAATCTACTTTCTCTAAGTACTTTAGATAATTTTTTTTGTTTGTTTTGTTTTGTTTTGAGACAGGGTCTTGCTTTGTAGTTCAGGCTGGGCCTGAGCTCACTATGTAGCCCAGGCAAGCCTCGAACTCAGCAATCCTCCTTTCTCTGCCTCCGAAGTGTTGGGATTACAGGCGTGAGCCACCACGCCCAGCACTGTGGTATGTGGTATTGATTGCTGGTGGGCGTGAGTCACCATGCCCAGCATTGTATGTAGTTATCAGGATTGAACTCAGGACCTTGTGCTTGCAAGGCAGGTGCCGGAACCACTGAGCTAAGTCTCTGGCCCTAGATAATTTACTTGAGTTGCCCAGAATATTGTATTGGTACCACCTGGATCTCATTAAATAGGACATTTAAGCAGTGGCATACACCTGTAATCCTAGCTCTCTAGGAGTCTGAGGCAGGAGAATTGCAAGTTTGAGCCCAGCCTGGGAAACCCTGTCTCAAAATAAAAAAAAATGAAAAAAGAGCTGTGGCTGTAGCTCAGTGTGAAAGTCCTTAGCACTGAAAAAAAAATCTTGTTAGAGAACAGATACTTTTTTTTAAAACCAGGGCTGTTTTGCTTGCTGTGCAATATTCCTATCATCAAATTTTGTAAAAGACAGTCTATTCACATGACAGACAAACATGGAGATAAAAGAGCCAGTCTCAAATGCATCTCTCCACAGATAAGATTCAGGGGTATTTATGGAATAAATAAGCAGGTGGTCTAGCTGAGAATGGGTAATCTGTGTCTGTAATTTCAGTTACTTGTGGAGGCTCAGGTAAGATTATAAATTCAAGATCAACCTGGGCAATTTGATGAGACCATATCAAAATGTAAAAACCATAAAAAAGGGCTGGGACTGTGGCTCAGTGGTAGAGGGCTTAGCCTCACATGTGTGAGGCCCTACATTCAATACCTAGTACTGGGGAGAAAAGAAAAAAGCAGCAGCAGCAGCAGCAGCAGCAGCAGCAGCAGCAGCAGCAGCAGCAGCAGCAGCAGCAGCAGCAGCAGCAGCAGCAGCAGCAGCAGCAGCAGAATGGCCTAAGGTGTTGGCAAAGATGATTGGAAAGAAAAGTGAAGTCATCTGTATCCTGTACATGTAGGATCAAACTTCGTGGCTCCTCATGGGGGAGATGATCAGCAAAAGCCCTGTGGGGGGATTGTTGGTCCTCTGTTGTCATATGTGGTTTCCTGATACTGAACGGAAATGAGCTGCAGCAACCAGCATATTGACCCATATGCTGCTGGTGAACTTGCACGCAGATTCTTTTCAAAGGCCCAAATCAATAGAGTGCTGGAAATATATCGAGTTTAAGAATGAACTCTAGAGTTGTTTTATTTTTTATAGTACTAGAGATTGAATCCAGATTCATGGACATTCTGGGCAAGCATTCTATCACTGAACTTCATCCCTGGCTCTCGGTTTGTTTTTGTGCCTGCCTGAAAATTGTGTTAGTCTGTGGGCCTGGACTCACTGAAACCACTCATTAAGGAGACCCATGGGGAGGGACGTATGGGCCGCAACTATCTCATCTGCCTTTCACGACAGACATGGGGAGTTGTTAAGCAGCAGTTTCGGGCTGGCCTGGGCCCAAGCAGGTATTAGGGGACCCTCCCTCTTCTGTGCTGGTTACAGTGCATCTGCACCCAGAGAGGGCACAGGGTCCTCAAGGGCTGTGGCTATGACAGCCCCAGGGCTGCCTTCTGCATTTACCTTGGGGTGCAGGATAGAGGAAAAGGGAGTGGGTACTTGGACAACATGTTTTACTAACTCCTGATATATCCCACTGACAGAACAATTTGAAATAAATATTAGTCTTGAAAATGAGTTGGAGTTTTGAGAGGTGAACATAGGAACATGGGTGAGTGAATCTATATAATCACTTTTAATCTGACACCAACTCAGACCCTTAGCTTTTCAAGGTTTTGGCAACATTGTGTCATACATATTAAAATGAATTGCTTTGTTCATCTTTACATTATCAGTAATTTTAAAAGTGTACAAATATATATATTTTTAAAAATTAATATTTCTTGAGCACCTCGGAATATACCAGACTCTGTTTTTATTAATATGGTCTTACTTGATCTTTAAAACAATCCTACATGATACATACTTTTATTATTACTATTAATCATCATAGGATTTTGGCTCAAATAATTGAATAACATATTGACTTACTCAGCGGATATTTAATGAATATCTGTCGGGTACTGGGAATCACTTTAGGTGCCGAGATTCAGAAATGAATTAACACACATAAAGTTCTTGTTCTTGGGATGCAGACTGGAAATAAGCAAACCAGTCATAAATTAATTTCACATATTATTAAGTGCTATGATTGGGAAGGAAAAGGATAAAGCGCTTGAGGGGAATCAGTTGTGTGGGCTCACCATTGTGTAGGAGGTGCAAGGCTTTGTGGCTTTGGTCAAGGCTTTGTGACTTCTCAAGGTCACCCAACTTATGGATGGCAACTCTGGGCTTTAATCCGTTTCCGGGGGGACAGCAGGCGGCAGCGGCACGGAAAGTTCTGCTTATTTGAGGCGCAGCCTTGGGAGTCAGCAGAGCGTGCAGACACGGGGTGTGCAGAGCTGGAAGGAGGCCAGGGCACCTGCACTGCGAGCGCTCCCCCTTGACTCGGAACACCAGGGACTTCAGAGGAAGTATTTGTTGTAATCATTTCTGCAATGGGGATTGTTCTTTGATATTTTCTCATTGTGTTTGCCCGATGACCACACCAGAGTCAGACTTTTTAAAGGTCTTTCCCATCTAATGAGCTAAGTGCTAGGGGGAGAGGGGACGGCTGCCAGAGAATAGAACTATTTCTCTTTCAGCTTAACTGCTGACCCAGACTGGCCGGAGAAATGGCCTTTCAAAGGCGAAATCTATGAAATTCCATCTCTGGGGGCAAGCGCCTTGGTTTGCACTGAGCGTTGTTGTAAATGTCAGCTGTCCAGCTCCCACTGTCAGCTTGAACGGCCACCAGTGTTTCTCCTCCCGAGCGAACTGTGCCAACTTACTCAGCACATGCCGGAGGCCTTGAGGCCACTCTGCTTTGGTTCATCGCTATCAGAGCGCTCTTATCTGTGTTGCTTCCCTGTCCTGCTGTGAGCCACTTCCCAAATCTCCAAAGTCATGAGGACACTCTCCTTTGCTCGCTGTCCTGGTGCGTCGGCCTTTTCCTGCCTGATGTCTGGAAGGGCCAGAACAGGGAAGAGGCTAAAAGAAAGACATAAACTGTAGTAGTTTCTCTTCCTTGCTACTGGAAATTAATGTAAAGAGTCTAGGACAGAAAATAATTCCAATGAAACAATACTAAGATATTTGTCCTGCCTTTTTTTAAATGACAGGTTTTTTTTTTTTTTTTGAGACAGGGTCTCTCTTTGTAGTTCAGGCTGGCCCTGAGCTTACTATGTAGCCCAGGCAAGCCTCGAACTCATCAATCCTCCTGCCTCTGCCTCCTGAGTGCTGGGATGACAGGTGTGAGCCACCATGCCTGGCACTGTGGTATGTGGTATTGATGGCTGGTGGGCATGAGTCACCATGCCCAGCATTGTATGTGGTTACCAGGTATCGAACTCAGGACCTTGCACTTGCGAGGCAGGTGCCGGAACCACTGAGCTAAATTTCTGGCCCTATAATGACAGTTTTTAAAGAACCAAGGACCCAGTAGTGTTGAATAAATACTCACTAAAAACTGTTAATGCCCACCACGTCCTTGTTTCTGGGGCTACAGTGTTGTCTACTACCTTAACCACCCCCTGCATCCTTGTTGGCTCTGTCTCACTGAACACTGCTGGGTTGGGGCTGACTGTTTCCCCTTGAAAGGGACAGGGGAGAAAGGGAGGAAGGCCAGCCATATTGCCTGGGCTTGATTGGCTGTGGCCAGTCGTGACTCCCTTCCAGCTGCAGAGCACTTTGTGTGTGATGAATGATACAGAAACATGCCCAGAGCAGCCAGTTGGCCCCTCACCAATTCTTTGTAAATACCAGCCAGAGGCAGCTCTGGGCTTCTGCCAGGCTAGAGACAGCAAGAGCAAATTTTGCAGGTTCTTAGCCCTCACATGGGGCTCATGAGGACTCTCCAGCTGTTTTAGCTCCAGATAGCAGTCGATGAATTTTTTTGTAATTTCCCTTCAGAGAGTCTGTGCAGGAAATGTCACGCACCCTCTTTCTTCTGCCGATATGTGTTTGCTTTGGCTGGGAGGCGCTCGGCAAGCCTCCCTGTTCTCTCCTGCTGGTTACTTCTTATCCCTGGAGGTAGAAGACGCGTGCTTGGTTTGGTAGAAACATAGGAAGATAGATATGTTATGTCTCTTGAGGGGCCCTGGATTAACAAAGCTGCGTGTTAGAATTCATTTTCCCTGTTACTTCATGAGCTGCGTTACACTGAACCAGGCTGGGAAAGGCAACTGACATTAATAAAAGATCTGAGGCAGTGACTGTGGGTATTCTTTCCATGTTTCCTGGCTCGTGAGATTTGTACGTTTTCACAGCTCAACACCTTGGAATTTGGGGAGCAATTTTTCTTTCTTAAAATTGACAGTGTGTTTTCTTTTTTGGATGCCTTAACACTGTCTTTTAAAGTAGATGAAACCTTAAATTTGTTGAAAATACGGAGATTAATTTTGGTGACAGAGTTCTTCATTCATATTTGTAGTCATTTCTTTTTCCACTCGGCAGTAACTATTCCAGTGCACCTATGAGTGAAATAGTTCTATAGTCAACCCATTTCTACACATGTCCACCACCATCATCATCAGTCTCATCCTCACGTAGGTTGGTTATGTAAAGATACACATGAATCAGGGGTCCTGCTTTTACTTTCGCTAACTGTAAGAACTTGGATAAAAAATTGCCTTTTGGTTGCTCCTTTCTGGGGTGTAAGACAGTGGGTGGGTGAGAGCATGATAATTGTAAAGACTTTAACTTCATAGCTGTGCCTCCTCCTCCTCATGAGACAAAGTCACGGGGTAGGGGTGGAGGCTGGATAGCAAGTCCAGACTGAGGTTATGTCATAGTCACTTGTGAGAACTTGTCACGCTAGGTGAATTTCATTTTCTCTGTAAGATAATGATCCTGTAACATTAGCAAAGAGGAAGAGTTAATAGTTATTGAGTGCCAACAGTATACCTGGCACTGGAGCACCTATTTGTGATGGATTGACTGTGTCCCTCCCCTAGCCTGGAAGTTCTACTCCCCAGGGCACGTGACTTGTTTGGAACCAGAGTCTTTGAAGATGACCAAGTTAAAATGAGTCTGTTAGGGTACACCTTAATCCAATGTGGTTGTATCCTTATACAAAGGAGAAATTTAGACACAAAGACAGATAGCCACATAGGTAGAAGGCCACGTGAACATGAAGCTAAAGATAGAGTGATACATCCGCAAACTGTGGGACACCAAACATTGCAGCAAACCACCGTAAGTTAGGTGAGAAGCATGGAAGATTCTCCATTTCCTCCCTCAGGTGGTCTTCTGATTCTTTGAACTCTAGCCTCCTGGAGTGTGAGTGTTACATTTCTGTTTCCATTGGTGGTACTTTGTTAAGGCAGCCCTAGGAAACTACTACATTGGTGTCAACACCCTTAAAAACACCTATCATTCATTCTCCAATGTGCCTCACTGAAGCAGTGATCAAATGTAAAAGTTTTGCCTTTCAGGGTTTTTATTCTAGTGAGGAGGCAGATGAACAACAAACTAGTGCATCCTGCAATGATAAGACATGTAATGTACAAGAGCAAGACATGGTGAGGGAGATGGAGAAACTGTGTGGAGGAAGCAGGTGGTTACTGTTTTACATAGAAGAATCTGCAGGTACTGTGTACAGAGGGCATTGCAATATCCCCACAACCAGCATGATAGCAAACCCCTAGCAACTCACCAAGCAAATGCCTTCAGAAGTCTTTTCTATGTGTGATGAAGCTCAGACACATGGAGGTGCTCACCTGGGGTTATACAAATAGCAAGCAGAGGGGTTGTATTTAATACAGAGTGTCTAAAAGCAAGTGCTCACACTCTTGATCACAATGAAGGCTTTCTGTTTATCTTATTCCTATTGACTTAGGAAGATCCTGTTCAGCCAGAGCCGAGTTTAGATTAGGCAGGTAGAAAATTTATTTTGTGATCCTCTCAGAGGCTTTGTTTCCAATACCTGGCATCAACATGAGACATATTTGTCAAGTGTTCTTAATCCCCCTTGGAATCATGGATATCTATCTAAAGATTTTGGAGATGTGTGTGTTTAGCCTGTAGATGATACTTAATAGACCATATCTAATAGGTCGATGTGATAGCTTTGAATGGAATCATAGTTCTAGACAAATAATAGAATATAGTTACAGAAGGATGAGACTAGAACCAAAAACCATAAAAGTTGTTGCAAACATTGTAGCCACATCCAATATTCAGAAAGAGTTGTAGGTCAGACAAGATCATTCCATGAAACAGCAGCATCATATCTTTGTGTGGAATAAAGCTGATACCAGCCAGGAAGAATCTAATTTTTCCTTTATTCTCTGAAAATGTAAAAGAGTTACTGGTGGGTGTGCTATAAATAAAATAGTTCCTTGAGCTTAAAAAAGAGCAAGATTCAAATATTAGTATTTTTGTTTAGCTAATAGGATTGGGGAAGTTGAAAAATAATAGTGTCAGTGCTAGTCTAAAGAAAAGAACATTCCCATAGTTTTGATGGGACTATGAATTATATCACTTTTCTATAGGGTAATTTAACAACATATATTAAAAGGCTTTGACTGAGGATATTCTTGGAGCAACTCTAATATCAGGGCTTTTCCCTAAAGAAATAATTGGATATCCTGTATATGAAAAATTTAGCTTTCAAAAATGTTTATTGCAAAATAATTGACAATATGATAGGTTACTATGGTGGAATGTTGTATGGTCATTAAAATCATGATGTTAAATAAGAATTAGATTTTTTAAACTTATATACTCCTTTGGGAATCTGATGAAAACAGTCAACTCCCTACTTGGGAAGCAAGCACATAGTTACCTACCTAAAATCTTGCAGATAATTTCAGAGAATTTATTGTCTAAAAAAAAAACCCATGTACAGATTTGGATTGAAGATTCCAACTCTGTACTGAAGAATAAAAATTCGAGACATGTGAAACAGTTACATAACACACATGAGCATTAGCATCTCAGACTGGAAAGGTTTATACCAAAACAGCTGTTAAAGCAAACCATAGTTGTTATCTATGAGAAGTGAGATTGTAGGTTTTCAAATATAGTTTTTCTTTGGACATTTTAGTACTTCTCAGTTTTCCACTGTGAAATGTATTATTTCAATACGATTTTTAAAAAAAATGTTATTTCAGCTGGGTGTGGTGGCTCACGCCTGTAATCCCAGCACTCAGCAGGCAGAGGCAGGAGGATTGCTGAGTTCGAGGTTTGCCTGGGCTACATAGTGAGCTCAGGGCCAGCCTGAACTACAAAGCGAGACTCTGTCTCAAAAAAAAAAGTTACTTCAATATGGAACAACAATAATAAAATGTTTAGAGAAGTCCCCAGGAGATGTAACAAAAATTAATCCGTGATAAAGGTGCAAAAAAATACTATGATTTTGTCTACAGTCATAGGTACTTCCATGGAGAAGGCCCAGAATTGTTCTGGGTTCATAAAACTTTTGAGGAAAAGGGATTTAATTTAAAAATAAATGTTTCCCGCGGGCAGAAACCAGAATTTCTTTACTATTGGTGCTGTAAAACACATAGACGAGGCAGCCAAGATTAAGATAAACAGTTTGTCCACGGGGATGCAAACCATGGAGCTAAAAACTACTGATCTTGTAGTTTAACTAAGTACTTATCTCCCTGAAGGTGCAAACAGGAACGATGACTTGTCTGGAGCCCTTCCGTCAGTTTGTCTGTGGTTGTGAAGCAGGACACACTGCTGTTCCAGAAGGAAGGACACAGCTGGGCCATAGAAGTCTGGTTCAGATGCTTCTTTGCATGCTTAGCATCAGAGTGGTCACTTATGTGATCAAGTGACATAGGTCCTCTTAATAATTATTGGCTACCAGGGAAATTGTGGCCTAATTCCAACAAAGTGCAACATCATTTTAGTCCCTCAGTCTGATCCACAGCACAAAGTACACAGTGAGCAAAGTCACACTATTAACATTCATGACTCCTTCAGAGGAAAGTGTTCTATTTACTCGGCAGATGGAATCCTCTGGAGACCTGCTAAATCTATAGGGGAATTTCTCTGTCTCTAGGTTTGGCAATCTTTTGAGCTTGTTGCTTTAGTTTTCTTATCATACTTACCATTCTTTTTATGACCCTGGAGTATTGTTAAAAGTTTGGACCATTCAATTTCTGTGTAAAGATTGGCTGTTGAATATCACACAAACATCTGTCCTACAGATATAGATGTAGAAATAGGCACTATAGTGTTAAGTTATAGAGCACAAGGTCTGGGGCTGGACTTTCTGCATTGGGCACCATAGATCTGTGAACTCAGGTAATTTATTTAGCTTTGCTAAATTTTGGTTTCCTCATCTGTAAGATAAGCATAATAATGACTATCTTCTTCATAGAATAGTAGTGATGTTTGATAATAGTACCATGATTATAATATTGTCTGGACCCTAGTACATACTCTCAAGTTTTATCAAGGGTCAAAGGCTTGTAAGAGACTTTCTGTCTCATTGTTCTTCCTAGCCCCAAATTGTGAAATTCTTGAATATTCCTAAAGTCACCAGACCAGGGACCTCCTTTGGATATTGTATCTTTTCTAGGGTCTTGGTTCTCAAGGGCAGATACTCTCCTAATAGTTTCTGTTGGTGCTGGGTCATTACATGTGCAGTACTACTCCAAGGTGATTGAAGAAGTAGATAGAATGCTTACAGCTCTGGAAAAGCCCATGGGAGTGGAATTCTGTTTGTAATGCTAAATTAACCTATTTACTGAAGTTTCCTGAGGAAGAGATTTCACCTCAGTTCCTTGTATTTTGTTGATTTTCAAGGTTGAGCATCACAGACTGTCTTGAGATTTTGATATTCTTGTTTTGTTTTGTTTTGTTTGTGATACTAGGATTGAACTCAGGCCCTTGTGTGTTCAAGGTTGGC
>PVIC010031440.1:0-21319 GCA_004025085.1 Thryonomys swinderianus | reverse complement strand
GCAAGCTGTCTAACGAAAGGGAAGAATCAGGAATAAATATTGAACATTATTGACTAAGCTCTTTGTCCTGGTTTTGGGCTGTGCTGCCTGGACAAAGGAAAGGATAACTTTTTCTTAGTAGGAAGATGCTATTTGATAGCCTACATATGGAGAATGTATTTTGCTAAAGCACACAAAGAGTTCTGCTAGGTAATGCTGGCTCTAATGATTTCCTGAGAAATTCTTTCTTCATTGGGATAGTAAGGAGCCCCCAATCATCCACTGGCACATCTTCCCAGAGCACTTCAATAGAAAAATCCATTCAAGGAAGTGGTCCAAAAGAAAAACGTTTACTTATACAATATTAGAGAAAATCTCCAACAGCATTCTTAAATAAGAAAAGTTCACAAGGGCCGGAGGGTTAGCTCAGTGGTTCCGGCGCCTGCCTCGCAAGCGCAAGGACCTGAGTTCGATCCCCGGTTACCACATATAATGCTGGGCGTGGTGGCTCACGCCTGTAATCCCAGCACTCGGGAGGCAGAGACGGGAGGATTGCTGAGTTCGCGGCGGCTTGCCTGGGCACCATAGTGAGTTCAGGGCCAGCCTGAACTACAAAGTGAGACCCTGTCTTCAAAAAGCCAAAAAAAAAAAAAAAAAAAAGTTCACAAAATGTTTGAGAATCAGCAATGTAAAAGAATAATCTCAACATGTAAAAATCAAACGAGTTGAAAAATTGATCCTAAATTTAAAAGAAGTAATTTAGGGGGATGAAAGAAATGTTTGAAATATTAATTATAGGGTTGGAAATTTAGCTCAGTGGTTCTGGCACCTGCCTAGCAAGTGCAAATCCTGAGTTTGATTCCCAGTAACCACATACAACAATGCCGGGTGTGGTGACTCACGCCCACCGGCATACACCACCATGCCGATTGAGGTGGCTTATTCCTATAATCCCAGTACTCGGGAGGCAGAGGCAGGAGGATTCTATAAGTTTGAGGCTTGCCTAGGCTACACAGTGAGCCCAGGGCCAGCCTGAACTACAAAATGAGACCCTGTTTCAAAAAAAAAAAAAAATCTTCTAGAATATAGTACAAAAAAAAGGAAGTAGATAATATGAGATATGACATTTGTAGGGTCAACCCAAGGACCCAAAATTACAATTAGTGTGCAAGAAAAGAAAGAACAGAGAATACAGTGAGGAGAAAATTACTTTTAAAAATCATAAATCTTTCTGACCTTAGGTCAGACCTTCCTAGACTTGACACCAAAAGCATAACAACAGAAGCAAGAAGTTATGACAGTTAAAAATTGATAGGATACTTGAACAAGAACATGAGGTAAAAAAAAACTTAGGAAATATGAATAAACTGTGGACTTTAGTAATAACATAACAATTTAAGTTCATTAATTTATATGTTCATATAACTTATACATTATAAGTAGTATGGTATAATACACTATACTAGTGTTAGGTGGTAGTAATAGAGGAAATAGGAGGGGAAGAATATAAGGCAGAATGCAATACACTCATACATTAAATAAGTAAGTGGAGGGAGTACAATCTCAATTAATAAATGTAAAAAGAATGGCCGGGTGTGGTGGCTCATGCCTGTAATCCCAGCACTTGGGAGGCAGAGACAGGAGGATTGCTGAGTTTGAGGCTTGCCTGGGCTACATAGTGAGCTCAGGGCCAGCCTGAACTACAAACCCTGTCTCAAATAAAAAAGAAATGTAGACAGAATGACAGAAATATGTAGTGGCTATTTGGTAAAAACAATGTATCAATTGTTTCCATCACATATCAGCAATGGAATAAAATTCATAGGGTAAAGTATGATGAGAGAAAGGATATTTACATATTTTCAAGTTACCACTCCAGAAGAAACCTATTAATCACAAGAGGAAAACAGTTAACTTTATAAAAACAGAAAACCAGAAGACACCATTCAACAAAACAGTCAAAGGTAACATCACTAGTAATAAGATACAGACATCATAAACTCCTTGATGTGATGCCCTCAGGAGAGCTCAGTAGCACTTCTGAGGACTCCCACCAAAAATGTATAATTTGGATATAATCAGGAAAAAACATCACAAAAACACACGTCAACATCTCTCCTTTGTGTTTCAGTTAAAATTTAGGTTTATTGTGGTTAAAAATCATCTGTGTATTACCTATGGATTTCTCAAATTTCTGAAAAGTACTGAGCAGAGAGCAGATAATATTCAAGAAAAGGCAGCAGTGTAGTGATTATACTGGATTATGGTCTCTACAATTTACTGTGAATAACTCAATCACTTGGAATGCAGATTCTTCTTTTTATATGATAAAGGTACTCATACTATGTCTAGTTCACTGAATGGATCAGAGAAGCAAATGTGATAGTGCATATGAAAGCACTTTTGAAATCACATAGCACTATGCTACTAAAGGCATGATTATCACACAATAGCAAGTGATTATCACAAAGCAGAAAATTATTTCAAAATTATTTGTTTAAAATTAATACTTCTAACTCACCTTGAAAATCAGAGTCAGCCTGTGTTAAAATACTCAAGAACCCTCCTAAAAGATTTTTCACAATTCCCTGAAGAATAAAAGATGAAATTAAAGAAGTTAAATGTCTTATCTCACGGGAGCATAAAACAAGTGCACTGTCATAAATTAACAAAGACCTTTTCTGTGGGTTTTTTCTTAAATGGCTGGAAAGAATGTTACACATAGGATTACACATTTCTTTCTAAACTGTCTTGAAGTTTCTGATTTGTTAAGAATGAGCATATACATTATAATTAAATGCAATTTTTAAAATGCTACCAATCCTCAGAAATATTAAGGATTAATTACTAATTAGTTATGCAATGGCAATATTAACTTTCTGTATTTCTTTAGAGAAATATGAAATGAGAAGATTCTAGAGTATCAATTAAAGGTCAAAACACAATTAAGGTATTTTAAAGGACAAGAAAAGGCTATATTTTCAGGGATCACTTCTATAGTTTATTAAAGGACAGGAATTCTCAGCTAATTTTTAGACAAGTTAGGCTATAAATAATAAGATGGGTAATTGGGGCATAAATGGCATACTAATCTGATCTAATGCCTCTTTTACCTGTTGCAAGAGCAAAACAATGTTCTTTTCTTTCTGCCTGATAATTTTCAAAAAACTCTCAAATACATGAGTAAGCACATCAAGTTTAGCTCTGCTAGTAGAAAGCAAATTTAACTCCAGCATACAAATCTCAGGATATATTACTTCTCCTTGAGCAAGGTTTTCAAGTAAGTCATTTGGACTGACTATTGTACTGTAGCCTTCTGATTCAGACTTTAAATTCGCCTCTGAAAAGGGAAAAGAAAAGATTATTTTTTTACCTTCATCACTGAATACTTATTTTAGTATTATTCAGCATTCAGAAGATTCAGCATTCAAAAGTGTTACTTATAAAAAGATACTCACAAAGCCTTTTCCTACAATATTACTTCTGATTAATGCACATATCCTGAATGATAGTCTTATACATAGTGTGAAGCTTAGTGGCCTTAAAAGTAATTTTCATCACCAATAAAACTATCAACATCAACTTTCATAGATGTGATATAAATTTAATAACATGATCCAACACATCTGAAAAAAGTACTATCCAAACTTTCTGACTTCAAAACAACTAAATCATAGGGTAGTTTAATTCATTTGCCAATAGTTCAATGAAAATAACAGGTGTAGCTATTGGTTGATTGAATTCTAAACTTTCTCTTCTTTATGTGTAAGAAACAAATGCTGTCTTACTATGTTATCTTTTGGAAAACTGATGTGATCTTTAAAACTGGTCTAAAACTTCTAAACTATTGATATACTGAAGAAATTTATAACTTTCTGCCTAAACCAGAATCCTGTAAGATTTAGTTAGCAAACAAAATGGAAGAAATCTATCATTATAAAAACATACCTGTATGTTCTCTATAATAACCATCAAATCAATATTTTTTCAAAAAGCACTGACAAGGGACTCATTATACCCTTTTAAGTAGAATATCATGATTATTCCCATCACTCCAATGGGAAAAGAAATTTAACTCTGGGGAAGCTAAACCACTCTAAACTTAGTAAAGACTAATAGTACTGGGAAATGCAAAAGGTCAACAAATGGAAAGATAGAAGCTTCCCAGAAATCTTTAGCTTTAATCAATCTATTTTGTTCCATTCTACCCAAATTTTAATCCAGAGATCAAGGATCATATGTTATGCATGTCCAGCCTAGGAACAAGTCAATCAGTGTTAAACTAAGCTATGCTGCGGTGTCCATGAACATCACAGGGGTTATCTGTACCCCTTTCATTTTTTTTTTAATAACAAACTGCCACTGTTTGGTTAGTGTTTTTTTTTTTTTCAGTATCAAGGATTAAACTCAGGACCTTGTACTTGCCTGGTAGGTGGACTTTGCCACTGAGCTACATTCCCAGCCCAGATTAGCATTTTTTGTTTGTTTGTTTTTTTGAGACAGGGTCTTGCTTTGTAGTTCAGGCTGGCCCTGAGCTCATTATGTAGCCCAGGCAAGGCTCAAACTCAGCAATCCTCCTGCCTCTGCCTTCTGAGTGCTGGGATGACAGGCATGAGCCACCATATCCCAGTGTTGTTGTATGCGGTTACCAGGATTGAACCAGGGACCTTGTGCTTGCTAAGCAGGCACTAGAATCACTGAGCTAAATCTCCAGCCCTCTTTTTTTTTTAATGGAAAATTCAATGTAAATATATTTTCTTCAGAAAGGCCCTCCCTGATCACCCACCCAATCATTCTTATATCACTTGATTTTATGTTCCTGTGTTGTTTACTTCTGATATTTATTGTCTTTCTTTCCATTAGACAGTATGTGAAAGCAAAGAGTGACTTTCTCTTGAGCCAGGGATTTAGGTCAGTGGGTTCTGGCATCTGCCTTGCAAGCACAAGGTCCCAAGTTCAACCTCTGTTAACCACATACCACACAATCAGTACCACACACCACAATGTCGGGTGTGGTGGATCACACCTGTAATCTCAGTACTCAGAAGGCAGAGGCAGGAGGATTGCTGAGTTCAAGGCTTGCCTGGAAGAATTAATACCACTACTTTTCAAACTCTTTAATAAAATCGAAAGAGAAGCAGTACTCCTAAAATAATTCCTTGAAGCAACCATTACCTTGATTCCAAAGGCAGAGAAAGACCCAACCAAAAAAGAAAACTACAGGCCAATCTCTCTAATGAACATTGATGCAAAAATCCTTAATAAAATATTGGCAAACAGAATACAGAGATTTATCAAGAAAACCATACACCTTGATCAAATTGGATTTGTCCCAGGGACACAGGCTGGTTTAACACACATAAATCAATAAATGCAATACACTATATTAACAGACTCAAGGACAAAAACTATATGGTCATCTCAATAGATAAAGAAAAAGCATTTGACAAAATCCAACACCCATTCATGATCAAAAGCCTACAGAGAATCGGAATAGATGGAATTTATCTCAATCTAATACAAACTATTTATGAGAAACCAACAGCCAGCATCATACTAAGTGGACAACAACTGAAATCTTTTACACTAAGATCAGGAATGAGACAAGGATGTCCGCTGTCACCACTCTTATTCAATATAGTACTGGAAACATTAGCCACAGCAATTAGGCAAGATGAAGAAATAAAAGGAATAAAGATAGGTAAAGAAAAAGGTAAACTATCATTATTTGCTGATGATATGATTCTCTATATAGAGGATCCTAAAAACTCAACCAAAAGACTGCTAGACTTAATTGCCAAATTTAGTAATATAGCTGGATACAAGGTCAATGCTCAAAAATCAACAGCCTTTGTATACACAAACAACAGACTCACTGAAAGAGAAATTGGGGAGTCAATCCCTTTCACAATAGTAACCAGAAAAATGAAATATTTAGGAATAAAACAAAGGAGGTAAAAGACCTCTACTCTGAAAACTACAGGACTCTGAAAAAGGAGATAGAAGAGGGTATCAGAAAATGGAAATACAGAGTGCAGAGGACCAGCCTGAAATACAAAGTGAGACCCTGTCTCAAAAAAAAAAAAAAAAAAAGAAAGAAAGAAAGAAAAAAGACTGACTTTTCTCCATGTCCATAGGCATTCAGCCAGTGCTCATGATAACAAATATTATCTCACTGCTTTATACTGCATATACAAACATCAGACTTGTTGTGAAGACCAAATATAATAATAACGCAATTCCCTTTCAAATTGTAAGGAGAACAAAGTTTAAAGCAATACTCTTATGAACTATTTTGCTAATTAACAATCTGACTTGCAGATCCAAAGGGAACCACATCCAGAATATTTTACCATCATCCCGGGTTTCTCCATCCTCAGGATTGCTTTCACTATCTGCTTCATAACCTTCTTCTTCAACCAAAAGTTTAAAACTACAACACTGAGACTCCTCAGCTTCCTCTGAAAAATCTCCAGGTTGGGATAATTCTTCCTCAGACTGATGTCTCTGTAAGAGTAGTGCAATTTAAAGGCAATAATTATAGCATTCACTCATTGTTAGCAACAGAACATTTATTACTCACATATTTTAAGGATAGAGTCAAACAATATGTTCTTCAAGAAAAAAATTACTTTAACAATAGCCATTGTAAAATTATGAAATTCACTCAATATTATGTTTTTCTCAGGTAACACTTCAACAAAAGGGGTTTCTAACAAAGCCATAGAGCATTTCAGTTTCACTGAAAAATAGACTTAATTCTAGTTACACAATAGGGAATGAGTGAAAATCACAATGAGGCAGAATTATACTCCACAAATTACTGCTAAGTTATTTCCACAGTTTTGTTAATGAAAATAATGTCTTTCTTTTTTTGTCTTGTTTTTGCTTTTTGAAACAAGGTTTTGCTATGTATCCTAAGCTGGCCTTGAATTCATTATGTAGATAAGGCTCTCCTCAGACTCAATATCCTCCTGCCTCAGCCTCCCAAGTGCTTTGATTACAAGTATGTACCACCATACCTGGCTGGTAAGACATGTTTTCAAAGGATTTTTATAAATAAAATGTTTCATAGATAACTAGAAAAAAAGATAAATTTTTCAAAGGGAGTAAAATTTTCAGAATGCAACTGTTTATATACAAACATTTCAGAAATCAAGTTTCAGCATTAACTTTTTAGAGAGTACCTGTGGCAAAACATTGTTCTTTTCTCATAAAAATGTTATGGACATCTTCACTTTAGACCACTATTACTTTTTTTTTTTTTTTGAGACAGGGTCTCACTTTGTAGTTCAGTGGCCCTGATCTCACTATGTAGCCCAGGCAAGCCTCGAACTCAGGCCACTATGCCCCACACGTGGTATGTGGTATTAATTGCTGGTGGGCATGAGTCACCACACCCAGCATTGTATGTGGTTACCAGGGATCGAACTCAGGACCCTGTGCTTGCGAGGCAGGCGCTGGAACCACTGAGCTAATTCTCCAGCCCAGAGCACTATTACTTTTAAAAACTCAGGATATGCTATCATTGCAACCACAAAAAAAAAAAAAAAAAGAAGGAGGTTAGGGCAGGTGTTTACACATTTTAAAGATGAAGGTATTAAGGTATTAATACCTATTTCAGTAAGTTTTAAAGTTACTGCAAATAGTAACATAAAAAACTTTGGACAAGATTTTTATAAAACACCATATATATATATTACTAGACCAAAGCTTTAAAAGGGAAGTTATATCAAGATAAAGGAAAGAAATAAACAAAGGTAAAAGAAACATAAAATGAGGGAAAATGAACCAAATGTGGGTTTTCAGAAAAAATTTTAAATCATGACTTTAGAAAAAAAAATGTTGACACAACTAAACAGCTATGATTATTTTCTTTGCAAGTACTATTCATTTTTGTTAAGTGATTTAAATTAAACTGAGAGTTTTAGAAATATTAGCTGTACCACTAGGATCAGATAAGATAGCTGTATTTTATCTTCCTAAATTATCATTCACTAAATTATTGGTTATCAGTAACATTTATCAAATCAAATGAATATACTTCTGCTTTATTGGGGGTAATTCTTAGTAAATTTCCAGGTTAGATTAAGGAAAGTGTCTCACACTGTTCTCTAGTTTTTGCAGATGGGCACTGGCAAAACACTATCCACCCCAGAAGATGGTGATATGATCCATGGAACTTACCTGACCAAACTGAGGTCCCTATATTCTAACCATATTCATCAATGTCCTAGTCCTATGCCACACACTCCTGCCTCTACTAGTCAAAGCCAAATAGCACAAATAATGTCACTAAAAGGACTCATACCTTCTCAGTGATGGCATCATTATGTTCAAAATCTGTTGAATGATTCCCCAGGGCAACTCGAAGCAGGGCATCAAACAAAGGTATTGCTAATTCTGTCTCAGTCACCTTTGACTGTGAGAGATGATCCCTTATTTCACATAATATATTTTCCACAGATAAGTTCTAAGGTAAAATAAAAGACACTAAGAATATTAATAACATGCTTTCTCTTTTCTCTTCTTTTTTTTTTTTTTTTTTTTTACAGTACCAGGGATTGAAGTCAGGTCCTTGTGCTTCCCAGGTAGGTGCAGCACCACTTGAACTAAATCCCCAGCTCAGTAACATGCTTTTTAAAACAATCAACAGGGACAACAATTTTTCAATGAGTAGAAAATCAGTCCATTTATTTTCCATTGATATGAAAGTAAATTGTGTAAATTTTGAGATCTAGGCCAGGAATTTAATTAGTGGCACTGCGCCTGTTTGCAAATGCAAGATCCCAAATTCAATCCCCAATACCAGAAGAAAAAAATAACAATAGATTTTAAGATCTATCCAAATATTCTATTGTCGAGTTAGTAACTTTTGTGTGTATGTATGCAGTACTGAGCTGTTCTTTTTATAGTGTTTCACTAAATCACGAAGTTTCCCAGACTGAGTAGTCCTCCTGCCTCAGAATACTGGGATTATATAGGATATGGCACCACTTTGGGCTAGTAACATTTTCCCTTATCAAATACATTAAACACCAGTAATTAACTGTATCACAAAATTATTCCTCAAAACTTTATAGTTTGAATGAACCACTTTTAGAGTTGACAAATTCCTTATTCTTCGAGATTGCCCAAGATTCTAAGAAGCAAGTGTATTCTAATTTTCTCTCTCTCTCTCCCTTCTGCCCTTAAAGGAAGCTCTTGCTATCTGCCCGTATGGCTACAACAGGTTATAAGACCATAAAGATGGTTAAGAGACTGACTTCTCCTTTACTAAATTATCCATTTAATATGAGAAATAGGTACAGACACAATATGACATCGATCATACATGAGATAGAAAGAAGGATAAGGGGCTCAGACAGGGCACTCAGCAGCATCACACTAAGAATGTGAACTCTGAAGTCTGAAACACAGTATCCAGACTTACTTATCCAACTCTAAATGCATACACTGCTTCACATGGGGCACTGGCACTACGAACCCTAAGTTTCTTTAAAGCAATAACAGGGCACATGCTCCTTTGTGTCTTACATAGGATCTAGTATTGTGCTAAGCCTAGGACTGTTCAAAACATCAAAACTTTGTGGAAAAAAAATTTTTAAATACATGTAGGAATACCTGGTTGTATAACTCCAATTCCATCTTTTGTTGACTGGGTCTGGCACTATGAAGACAAATGGCCAGAAGAGCTTCCAAAAGTCGTATGCTATGAAGTAAGGTCTCAGTTTCTTGATGTGTAAATAGCTTTGCTTTCTTAGGAACATCTTCAGAAATTTGCTCCATATTTATGGAAGAAATATACAGTGACTCTAGTTCACCTAAATGGTCAGCACTCTTATTTAGACTACCCAATTCTGATAGTGTGGAGTCACTTTCTATAGTCAAAGATGACAACTCTTCCTTCTTAGCTGTCTCAGGTTGACAAGTTCTGGTTAAGTCTTGGTTTTCATTTGCATTTATCTCTCCCTGCTTTCTCCCTTGCTCATCTTCATGATTTCTCAGTAGTTTCTGCATTATCATAAGTATTAATTTATGGCACACTCGGAAACCACCAAGGCTATGGAACTGTTTCTGGAAGACCGAGTTCAACATGTAGATCCAACGACACATAGACCACACGTCTGCTGCTAGGTGCATACACTGTGGAGATGGCAGGACAAGGCTCTCAAGAGACAAAGATGGCAGCACATGACTCAGGGGCTCACTGGCTGTACTGTCGTAGCCAGAAGTATCTTCTGATTCATTGACAGATTCCAGATCAGACTCTGCTTCTTTACTTACACATAAAAATGCCACACAAAGGAAGAGGTTTATGGTGTTGATATGCACATCCTGGTGGCTGGTCTTCCATTTCTTTGGATAAGCTTCTTTGAGACTGGCATAAAATTTGCTGAGGCTCTGAGAAGAATCTGAAATAGCCTGCTGGTTATGAAAAGGAGTACCTACATTTGAAGGTGATGGTTCCTTCTCTTCAGTATCTAGCCCATCAATCCCTGGAACTGAAGTATCTTTCTGTGGTTCTCCTAGGCTGATGATTAGTGTTTCAAATGCTTTTAGGGAATAACTTCGAATACCATCTAAGTAATTTAATTCAATTATTTGATTTACTCCATTACAACTTAAAAACAAATCTCTTATTATCCTGTGAGAGAAAATAAAAACAAAAGATTTTATACAGAGAAACATCATTTATAACAAAGAAATATCATTTATACTTAAATATGCTGTTGCTGCATTTGGTAGGTACTAACACTACCTAATCTAACTCATTAACTATGTGGCTGAAGTTGTTAAATATTAACCAGGACTCCAAGTTACTTTCTAGTTGTCCTCATATCCTTCTTAAAACACTGCATATATGACTCTGGAAGTGTCTGAAAAGGAGATCTATATGCAACCCACATTACATAAGGTAACTCAGGAAAGGGTATTTTTCTCCAAAGAGAAAATTCTATATAAATTTCAATGCCAAAATTACCATCATACTCAAGAGCAGACAGGTATTTGTTCATCTGTCTGCTTAACAGCTCGTTCAAGACTTCTCATTTGTCTTACGTTTGCATTTCATAAAGAGAAAGAACCCAACTATAGCAATGAAAATTAAGATTTTTCTATCATGTGAATGCAGTTCAGCATTACATGAGTTTTCTATAGTTCAATTATAGTTTGATACTTGATATGTCAACAACACAAATATTAAAGGTTTTCAGCAGTTAGAGATATAGTTTGGTTATGATGGCAGGCTTGCCTAGCCTGAGGCCCTGAGTGCAATCGTCACTAGAGAGAGGGAGTTTTGTCTTTGTCTCAGGTAAGACTTCTTTAGACTCCTGATATCCATTCTAGTAATAACTTTAATATGTCAACTCAGTGGTTCTCAGTCCTGATTTTGTAAGGATCCGGACTGCCTACAAATATGCCAAGGATAAAACAAAGTCAGTTCTACTTGGACAGTAACACCAAAATAACAGAATTTTTAAAAGATGATTGTAAGGTAATAATTCAACATCAGTATTAAAGTAGTTGTGTTAAAATGAGTTTTTATTTATACATTTTATTTAGTTTGGTTTTTTGAGACAGGGTCTCACCATGTAGTTCAGGATGCTTTGAATTCACTAAGCTTCCCAGGCTGGCTTCAAACTCATGGTGATCTTCCTGCCTCAGCCTCCCATGTGCTGGGATTATAGGCTAGGGTCACTAAGCACAGCTAAAATTAATTTTTTTAAAGTCGCACATAAAGATGATAATAGGTGATATTTTAAGTTTTTAAAATCTATCTATAAGAATTGGTTTTGCTGGGTATGGTGGCTCATGCCTGTAATCCCAGCACTCAGGAGACAGAAGCAGGAAGATTGCTAAGTTTGAAGCTTTCCTGGGCTACATAGTGAGTGCAGGGCCAGCCTCAACTACAAAGTGAGACCCTGTCTCAAAACAAAAAAAGAAAAATGAGTTTTATTTATAAAATTATTTTTAAGTGTATCAGATTTGACAGTCACAAAAAATTAGTAAATTCACTGGTGGAATTATAAGTAATTTAAATTTTTCTTTTCTTTATTTGTATTTTCTAAATATATTTTTAGGTTGCAAATGTAAATGTGATGCTTAAAAAATAATAATCAGGACAGGGTATAGTGCTACACACCTATATTCCCAGGTACTCAGGAAGTTGAGAGAAGATTATAAATTCAGGACCAGCTTTGGCAACATAGCAAGCAAGACCCTGTCTCAAATGATAATACTAGTAGTAATAAGAACACTGCCTCAATAAATAATTATCAATTTATGTATATGCATATTTTAAACAGCTGTAAATAAGTGAATGTTATTTTAAAATTTAAGTGTTACAAGAATTTCTCCCACAATGCCAGGTGTGGGGGCTCACACCTGTAATCCCAGCACTTGAGAAGCTGAGGCAGGAGAAATGCTGGTATCCTCTCCTCTATAATTACTCCCAGTAAAAACAAATAAATAAAAAACTGAAAATACATGACACAAGATGGCATCCTCCTTTGTTAATAAATTAAAATTAAATCCTAGGAAAGAATATAATAAATATGTATTATACTACTGATGAGGGCATGGAAATACCATGATGAGAAGTTCAAATAAATACACTTTATCTTACATTCAAAAATATCCAATAAGGAAAAAATAGCTGCACATTTGCATGCATACCAACCTGGATTTAAGTAGGGTAGGCAGAGATTTTACATAGATTTGCAGCACTTCCTGAGGCAAACACTGTTTCAGATGGCTACACATATGAGCTTGAGTTGAAGTAATGCTTAGGTGTTGACAATGATGTACCAATTCAACTCCTCTCTGGAGTACAGGATTAAATATATAATTATACAATTTCCACTGAACAACTATATTGCCTTTCTGGATTAAATTACAAATGTGATTTGCAATCTGTATGTTAAATAACCTGTCTTCTTCAAAAACAAAGTTCTGATAAGCCTCTAATGCATCCCATTTCCACAGCAGGTCTTCAGACCCATTGTTCGGTAGGATCCCTTGACATCTGTAAGGACTGGATACACTTGAGTGAGGTGCAGCATCACATGAGCTTGCCTGAAGGGTCTCTTCTAGATTGGCCAGTTGGTCAGAGTCAATGGTGCAAATGTTGCAAGCTGCTTTTTTAATTTTCTGAGAGATCTCTGCTCCTCCTAACTGATCCAATATAAGTTTGTTAAGGATATTCAATATATGCTGCTGAAAATTTTTCAATGCTGGCAACTTAAAAGCATGAAGCAAAGGTATGATTACAGATCTGGGGTCCATACAGCAGCATATGCCAACACTGTGCACACCTGCTAGAATCTGGACACAGGTGCTGCCCAAGGAAGCCTGCTGTAGCAGGCGCAAGCACTGATGTGCACATACTGCAATGCAGCAGCACCGCTCAGGGTAATGAACATCTCCATCTGCAGTCTCTTCAAATGGGTTTTTGGAAACCTGGTTTTTAAAAGCTGAAACCAGAAGACCTGAGAGATCTCTGTGGTGATGCATAAAGTGAGAATACTCACAGCGTCTGTGCCTTTTCCTTGTACATACTGAGTGATGAAGTTGCTCTGATTTCACTTTTTTGACAGTACTCATGATTTTCATCACACTATTTATTAGGGCTTTCAAATGCTCTGAGGCCTCAGGAGGAACTCCATCTCTTGAAACCAGCCATTCCATTTGAAGGACTGCTGTTTCAAACAGATTGAATCCTTGGTGCTGAATGAATTCTTGAACCAAATCCATGGCTTGACTGAAGTAGAAGGGATTTGAAGTTGCACTTTGAAGACAACAGATCAGAATTTGCAGAACCCCTTCCAAAAGCTCAGGTAAAAGAAGGGCTCTGTGCCGATGCTGTGAAAACACAAAGCCCTCCTGGACTTCCTGTAGTGTTTTCTTTTGTCTTGGTACAAAAGGATCAGGCTTCTTTTCTAAGCAAGATCTGATTTTTAAAGCTGCCCTAAGTAATTCGGTTAAATTCTTTCTAAGACTCTCTGGCATTACCTCTGTGGTACTGATATCTACTGACATAAGATGCAACACTGTTCGAAAGAGCATCCGCTGAACCAAAGCCATTGGTTCTTCAGTCCAACCTATAGAAACCACTCGACTCTCCAAGCTGTCGCTTAGGTTATAGCAATCTCCAAAGCTTGCCAGGAATTCAGTCAGTGTGGGTACTACACTTGCTGCCAGGGCAGAATTATAATTCAACATAATGTCAAACTTACAAACTTTTTCCAATAAAGATAACAGAACATGACATAAGTCAAATGGAGAATTATTCATGTTACTGAGAATAGACAAGGCAGCTGGCTCACTTAAAATGTCAGCATTTGACTCCTGTCTTGGGATAATCTCTCTGGAGTTTTCCAAAGCCATCGTGTCAGGAGAAGCCTGCTCTTTGGTTGCAGAGGAGTTGAGTTTAGCTGTGGGGGAGGCTTCTTTGGAGGACTGTGTTACAAAATGCTGCAGGACATGTGGCCTTCTGGGCTTATTCACTGTTATACTTTTCTCATCTGAATTGCCTTCTGAGTCTGATGTGGAGAGTTGTGTCTTTCTTGCATCTCTTATGGAATAACGATGGGTGCTTTTACGATGTTGTCTGCTTTTTCGAAAGATGTTTATTTTTGCAGAAACCTGACTAGATGGGGCACTTCCTCCCACGTATAATTTTTCCTGAGTAGATCTCTGTGAACTTGAGCTCTTTTCTTTGGTCAGGATTATCTTAGATGACAATGGAAGATTAAAATCTAATGAAATGAAGAAATAAGATTTAGATTACTTTTAAATTCTATTTCTTCTTTATCACTGACTTCAGGAGATGAGGCTCTGATACTTTTCTTACAGAGCTATTTTCTTTCAGTCATGTTAGGTCTCTGGATCACTTCTACACTTTGCCCTCTCACTCTGAAAACAGATGGTATTAGCTCAAAGGATCAAAACTGATTTTGAAAACAACAAAAGGGAAGAGAATTGGGAAAATCAATCTGATTTAAAGCCATATTTTGCATTCTAATGTCAACATAAAAGACTCTTTGGATTGACTATCTGAGATATAAGAGCGCTGTTCACACCATTTTATAAATCTCTTTCAAAAGTGCCACATTAAGATGCATTATAGTCTTAAAAATAGTATTTGGTTTATAGCCTTCTTTAAAATTTTCCAAAACTATTTCAAAATCATACAATGTATAGTAAGTGTTCACCAAGACAGAGGTTAAAAGAGTTCAATTGAAATACTTCTCAAATGCCTCATGTACTGAACTAGACACCAGGCACAGACATCACCCTTTCAAACTCAGTCTCTATAGCTAAGTCCTGTCATGTAGTCAACACTCAATGACAGTTTCTTAGAGAAATGAATGAATCCTTCTTATCAATTAAGAAGACAAATTGTTTCCTTTTGCAATAACATATAATAAGATTAAATTAAAAATACAGTTGCAACTTAGAGTGAATAAAGAAAAGTCTGTAAGTAGAAGACTTGTGCTTTAATTAGGAGATAAGAAACAAACCAGCCAGAGGAGAAATTAAAAGGAATTTGACTACCTCCAAGAAAGCAACAAAGACAACTTCTCTAAAGAGCACTAATCAGATTCTTCAAGTGAGTAATCATTTTTAAACTCTACAAATTGACAAGAAAGTAAGACCAGAGAGAAAACAATATTACTACATCTTATGTGACTCCCTGAAACAAAACAATGAGACTTTAGATAACTTCCAAAAAAGAAGCTCATGTCAGAAATTTACTGAAAATATAAACAAGAGATTAAAATATAATATAGGTCGGACCGGAGGGTTAGCTCAGTGGTTCCGGTGCCTGCCTCACAAGCGCAAGATCCTGAGTTCGATCCCCAGTAACCACATACAATGCTGGGCGTGGAAACTCACGCCCGCCAGCAATCAATACCACATACCACAGTGCCGGGTATGGTGGCTCACGCCTGTAATCCCAGCACTCGGGAGGCAGAGACAGGAGGATTGCTGAGTTCCAGGCTTGCTTGGGCTACATAGTGAGCTCAGAGCCAGCCTGAACTACAAAGTGAGACCCTGTCTCAAAAAAAAAAAAAAAAAAAAAGGAGGATTTTTAACATCAGCATCTCACAATTTACATATATAAAAACCTGTGGATCTCTCCACTAAAATATTTCAAGTCTGATGTATTTTTTATATATAATTTTTAAGTCAGAAATTTAAAATATCTACTGGTCCTAAATATAAAAAGTGTATTGATCCCAGCACTTGGGAGGCAGAGGCAGGAGGGTTGCTGTGAGCTTGAGGCTTGCCTGGACTACACAGTGAGCTGAGGGCCAGCCTGAACCACAAACCAAGACCTTGTCTCAAAAAAAAAAAAGTCTATCCACAGTGCCGGGCACGGTGGCTCACATATGTAATCCCAGCACTTGGGAGGCAGAGGCAGGAGGATTGCTGAGTTCCAGGCTTGCCAGGGCTACATAGTGAGCTCAGGGCCAGCCTGAACTGCAAAGCGAGACCGTGTCAAAAAAAAAAAAAAAAAAAAAAAAAAAAAAAAGGCTATCCAGCCTTGAAACAAAATATTACAGTATTTTAAGTTTTTCTTTTAAAAGCAACACTAGAGATAGGGTTGTAGCTCAGTGGTGCACCTGCCTGGAAAGCACAAGATCCTCAGTTCTATCACTAGTACCCAAGGTGGGGGGGAGCAACATTAGAAAAACTAAACTAAAACAAATACAGCCAAAATTATTTCTAGAAAAATGTAACAGAAAGCAATTTTCAAGCAAAGGAAAATTAATTTCTTTCTTCAAAATTTTCACTATTCACTTTTCTCACACGTGGCATACTTAGGTTTACTCCTTTTGATAAATCTGCTTTTTCATACATTTTCTAATAATCATTACATTTGAATAATCCCCAAGGGGAAACATACCTGTTGCCTGCTGTTCCTGAACTGGTATCTTCCATACCAGGGGAAGGAGTGACAGAAGAAGAGTCAAGAGTTCTTCTCTGCATGTCAACGCCTGTGTCAGAAACAAAAGTCTTTCATGTTCTAAATGCAAGAAACATGTTAATTCTTAATATGCAGTCATAAATTGAACCCTAGCCTTTTTCTTGAAAGGGTATAGTTGAGAAGCTAAAATCAAATGAACCTATTTTAAGTCCAATTAAAATTGTGATGCTTTTCACTTATAAGCCTTTCCAATGACAGAAGAATGTACGAGTATCTGATGGTATTTAGCATATTCTTGCTGTTATTACCACCATGCACATTATAAGAATTCCTCACCTATGAAAAAACAGACATGTTAGGTGAAAATGAAAAGTTCAACCCTGTTAATTAGCAAATGAATAACACAAAGTCACTAAAAAAAGAGTGAGTCTTCATGCAGTTAAATGTAAAACTCAGAAAAAATATTTTAAAGAAATTGGCATTATTAATAATATACATAAAGAGAGAAACTTATTAGTTAAAGTTATCCAATAAATATTTATTGACTACACACTGTATCTGCAGGACATATAGTCTTACCCTCTCTGGAGTAATGGTCCAAGCCCTGGAGAAGGTTCCCCCACCTGGTCCACAAAATACATACACATAAAGAAGAACAATAGAAGGCATGTAGTTGAGTTAAGTCCCCACGTGTGATACAAATATTCAGTTTAGGAGTTCAGGAAAATGTGCAATCACTATCACAGTGTGGAAATAAGACCTGAACCAGAGAACTACACCTAGATCATGTGGGACATAGATAGTAAGGACTTAATGACCAGTTGAGTTAGAATTCATTCCTCACACAAATCTGTGAAGAGTCAGGGGATACAATCATATTTTCTTGTCAGAATGGGGTAAAGGAGAGAAATCAGTATTAGAGGCAGAGAAATATGGGCCTAAATGAGAGAGATGACTATCTGAAATACAAAAGAGGTGGAAAAGCAGGTGTGTTTGAGGAATCATCAGGTAGAACTGATATGACTCACTGCTAATTTTCTGAGGCAAAGGCAAAAAGAAAAGATTTAAAGACTCCTCACAATTTTGTGTTTTAAGCAACTAGGTGAATGATAATGAATTTACTAAGACAGGCAACTCAGAATGATACCAGCTTAGGGTAAAGATTATGTTTATTTTTTAGATGTATCAAGTCTGAGATGTCATGGGATATCTAGAAGGACAGTTTTTCAAGTGCACATAAAATATATAGATACAGAACCTTTTAAAGATGTGAATAAAAAGATTTGGGAGTCACTGTGGTGGAAGTCAAGGATATGAAGCATGTTCCTCAGAAAGCAGATGTAGTCTGAGAAGACTGATGGGACTAGTGGGCAGGAGAGCATTTAAAGAATGAAGGGCAGGCTTAGCCTGCAAAGCAAACTGGAAGTTCTCCACTCCCACCCCCAAAGAGAAATAAACCCAGAGAAACAGAGAAGAGAGCAGTTCAGGAAATAAAAGAGAGTCAACAGGGTCAAAAGCTATTGATTATTGAACTGTGTAAAATGGGTAAAAGGCAGTTAGCAACTGCAAAGGCCCTGGCGACCTGAGTGATTAGGGTGCAAATTCCATTACAGGAGGCTGAGGAGTCAACAGAGGGGAGGAAACGTACATGGTCTTTAAAAAAGTTCATCATCTCATGGTCGATCCTTTCTGCAGAGTTTTTCATCTGACCTTTTGCCTTTAGGAGATAAATTCAAAGCACTCAAAGAACTTGCAAAAACCTTGAAGATGTGCAAAGAAATTCTACAAACATGCTATTCTCATTAGTCAGCTCCTGCTCCACAACACTACACTGACAAATCATTCCTAGTGTACGAGGCAGCATTCCTGCCTAGTGGCATTTGTGTGATGCATGGTCTGTACCATGTGTCCAATCTTCCCAGAGGCAAAGGGCCCCCCACATCTTCCAGGCCCAGCCCTGGCTCTGGCTCTTCAGTGAAGCTTCTCCTTCCCCATCATGCCTGTTGCCTTCATTTCACTAAATGGACTTGTCTGTGGAAACCATGAGCCCATTAAAAGGATGAGATTGCAGTGGGAACAGATTTTTGTTTTCTTGACCCCTTTGCTGGAATTTCATTCCTAGCAGAGGGCCCTGCACCATTCTACAACCTGAAATAAGAGAGAAATAAGTCTCTGTTTCACTCATTTATCATCATTTCTTACTCACTGATCATCAGGGCAACTCTCCCTAATCCTCTAGACCTATTACTTTTTTAGCGTTAATATATTCCCAAGTTTATTTAACCTGTCTGCTCCCAATGAAACCATATATTTAATTCTGTCCTGGAAGTCATAAAATCTTATTTATAGATACCCTTAAAAACTAAAACCTGCAGCTCTCTACTTCAATTCAAACCCTAAATTTATCTCCCAAGGTTCTAAGTACACAAAACAGTCACAGAATATAGCAGAATGGAAAGTTCCCTCATGCCAGTAAAGTGGAAATTTTCCCTTATGTTGTGGTAGGCAATATGCAGATCGATTAACCTGGCTATTTCTAAACTGTCAAACCTAAAAGGTCAGTCAATACCATATCATTCCTCATTTAATACTTACATTTTTATCTCATCTTCTGAAGGGGAAATGACTATGTCATATGCTTTAAAATTCCCCATAACAACAATAAACAGTAAAAAATCACTCTCATTCACCTCAAGAAAATTCATTTATTTGAAGTATCTACCAGGTAGTAGGCACTGGCTCTTTCATACTTGCACAGCATGGACTGTATTTTAAATTAACTGCCTAACTGGACACCCAGAAGCAGTAGTGGCAAGTAATCAGGAGAGGGAGGAAATCCTGAAGCAGACTGATGTCTTGGAGGCTGAAGAAACAGGTAGGCATCCAAACAGTGGAGTTGAAGAACCTCCAGTTGTTATGTAAGGAACTTGGACTGTATCCATAAAATGAGGGAAAACTATTGAGGTTATAGTAATTGTTATTGTTAGTAAGTCAGTCTCTTGACATTACATTTCATCTTCTAGACATGAGGAATTTACATGAATGAGCTATTGGGTCTTTTATTTTTCTATCAGAACTCTATAATTATTTCTAGTATGTATTTATATATACATGAAAGTTTCATAAGAACTATAAAAACTTTTTTCTTCATTTCTATTTGTATAACTAGGAAATAATGTCTTATATTTTATAGTTTTGTTGAATAGTATTCTTAACAATTTTTTATTTCTATATAGATTCCTGTAACAAATAATGTTTTTATTTATCAACCTTTCCTACATTTAGCTACCATTACTTTCAGATTCCACTTTACTACTGTATTTCTTTAAAACATGATAGTAAACTGAAACAGTAATAAATAGTTATGCTTATACTGCTTCTATGTACAATATTTTATTAAAAAATACTGATTCTTCAATGTTGGACATGGTGGCTCACGCCTGTAATCCCAGCACTCGGGAGGCAGAGACAGGAGGATTGCTGAGTTCATGGCAGCTTGCCTGGGCACCATAGTGAGCTCAGGGCCAGCCTGAACTACAAAGCGAGACCCTGTCTCCAAAAAGCAAAAAAAAAAAAAAAAAAACTGATTCTTGGCATGCTAGTATATGCCTGTAATCTCAGAACACTGGGAAGTTGACATACAGGCCTGCATGTTCAAGGTCAGCCTATGTAATTTAACAACTTAGTAACACCTGTCTTAAAATTAATAAAAGGCTGTTAAAGACCAGGGATTTAGTTCAGTGGTTCCAGCACCCACTTTGCAAGCCTCCTGAGTTTGATCCCTGATAGCAAAAGAAAAAAAAAAAAGATTGGTGATAGCTCAATGAAAAGGCCCTGGATTCAAACTCCAGTACCAAAAAAAAGCTTTTCCTACTATGTATATGAAAGAAACTCTGTGTTCCTAATGTGTTTTTAGAACTTGTGTTGAAAATAGATAAATACTCAGTGCCGGGCGTGGTGGCTCATACCTGTAATCCCAGCACTCGGGAGGCAGAGACAGGAGGATTGCTGAGTTCCAGGCTTGCCTGGGCACCATAGTGAGCTCAGGGCCAGCCTGAACTACAAAGCGAGACCCTGTCTCAAAAAAAAAAATAGATAAATACTGGGCCAGAGGGCTAGCTGAGTGGTTCCGGCGCCTGCCTCATAAGCGCAGGGTCTTGAGTTCCATCCCCAGTAACTACAGACAATGCTGGGCATGGAGACTCACGCCCACCAGCCATCAATACCACATACCACAGTGCCGGGCGTGGTGGTTCACGCCTGTAATCCCAGCACTCAGGAGGCAGAGACAGGAGGATTCCTGAGTTCGAGGCTTGTCTGGGCTACACAGTGAGCTCAGGGGCCAGCCTGAACTACAAAGCGAGAGCCTGTCTCAAAAAAAAAAAAAAAAAAAAAAAAAAAAAA